>JAVJIF010018097.1:12500-69079 GCA_038442645.1 Agave tequilana | reverse complement strand
ATATATATACCTATATATATAATAATCGCATTTTGTTCCTATTTGGGCCTTATTCGTATCTTATAAGCCTAGCTCACGCTAATCAGGGTTAAAAGTTTGACTTTTAGTCAAAATACCCAATTAACACAAGAAACAAGGATAATTAGAAGTAATTGTACATCGAAACTATATAACACCACTCTCAGCTCTCGAAATCATGTTTTCCTCCAGTTTGGGCCCCATTCGGCTCTAAAAAAGCATAATTCAGGACCAAACATGAGAAAAATATGATTTTTAAGGTCCGTGAATGGTATTACAAAATTTCTATGTACAAGTACAACTGATTAACCTTGTTTCTAATATTGATTGAAAAATTTAACCAAAAGTCAAACTTTAAAGTGCTAGTTGGCCTGAACTAGACCATATCAAAGTTGAATAGGGTCCAAACGGGAAGAAAATGAAGTTTTTAAGAGCCGAGAGTAGTATTACATTTAATTTTGTATAATTACTACTTAATTTAGAAGTTTGACCAAAAGTCAAATCTTCATCCCTTATTAGCCTGAACTAGGTCTTATAAGATCGGAATAGGGCCCAAACGGGAGGAAATATGGTTTTTAATAGCTTAAAGTGGTATTGCATAGTTTCTATGTACAATTACTACTAAATAACCTGGGATCTAATTTTAACTGGGAAGTTTAACTAAAAATCAAACTTTCAACCCCTATTGGCCTGAACTGGTCTTATAAGAGCCAAATAGGGCCCAGACATGGAGAAAACATGATTTTCACGGGCCGAGAGTTGTATCACATAGTTTTTGTGTATAATTTCATTAATTAAACTTGTTTCTATTCTTTATTTCAATTTTTTTTAAGAAATCAAATTTTTAGCCCCGATTGACCTAAACTAGGCCAGATCGGAGGAAAACATGATTTTCAAGAGTTGAGAGTTGTATTCCATAGTTTCTATGTAAAATTACTGCTATTTTACCATGTTTCTAGTTTTAAATTGAAAGTTTAACCAAAAGTCAAACGTTCAGCCCCGATTGGCCTGAACTAGGCCTTATAAGAGCCGAAAAGGGCCCAACAGGGGAGAAAATGCGATTTTCAAGAGCTAGAGTTGTATTACATAGTTTTTATATACAGTTGCTACTAATTAAACTTGATTTTAGTCTAAATTGGGAAGTTAGACTAAAGTCAGACTTTCAGTCTCGATTGGCTTGAACTAAGCCTTATATGAGCTGAATATGAGCTAACAGAGAAAAAAATAAGATTTAAAGAGCTAGGAGTAGTATTGCATAGTTTTTATGTACAATTAGTGCTAATTAACCTTGTTTCTAATGTTAATTGAAAAATTCAGCAAAAAAGTCCAACGTTCAGTCCCAATTAGCCTTAACTAGGCCTTATAAGAGACGAAAAGGGCCCATTCGGGGAGAAAATATGGTTTGCAAGAGCTGGGAGTAGTATTACATAGTTATTATATGTAATTGCTAC
The DNA here is from genome assembly GCA_038442645.1 of Agave tequilana. Classification (NCBI taxonomy): domain Eukaryota; kingdom Viridiplantae; phylum Streptophyta; class Magnoliopsida; order Asparagales; family Asparagaceae; genus Agave; species Agave tequilana. The sequence goes on along the minus strand of JAVJIF010018097.1, from coordinate 67,610 downwards.
TAACAAAACATGTTTCTAGTCTTAATTGTGAAATTTGATCGAAAGTCACTCTTTCATCCCCGATTGGCTTCAACTAAGACTTATAAGAGCCGAATATGACCTAAATAGGGAGAAAAACATTGTTTTAAAGAGCCAGGAGTAATATTACATAGTTCTATGTACAATTACTACTAATTAAACTTGTTTCTACTCTTAATTAGGAAGTTTGTCTAAAAGTCAAACTTTCAGCCCCTATTGGCCTGAATTAAGTATTATAGGAGCAGAGTATGGCTCAAAAAAGGAGAAAACATGTTTTCAAGAGTCGGGAGTAGTGTTATATAGTTTTTATATATAATTACTATTTAAATATGTTCCTATTCTTAATTGTGAAGTCTGACCAAAAGTCAAATCTTCAGTGCCGATTGGCCTGAACTAGGCATTATAAGAATCGAATAGGACTCAAACAGGGAGAAAATATGTTTTCAGGATCCAGAAGTAGTATTACATAGTTTCTATATATAACCACTACTAATTCAATTTGTTTCTAGTCTTAAGTTGGAAGTTTGACCAAAAGTTTAACTTTTCAGCCCCGAATGACCTAAACTATGCTTTATATGAGCCGAATTGGGCCAAAACTAGAGGAAAATATGGTTTCGAAAGCTGAGAGTGGTGTTACTTAGTTTCTATGTACAATTACCGCTAATTATTCCTGTTTCTTATGTTAATTGGGTATTTTTACGAAAAGTCAAACTTAACCCCATTGGGCTGAACTAGGCCTTATAAGATACGAAAAGGGCCTAAACAGGGACAAAATGTGATTATCCAGAGCCGGGAGTAGTATTACATAGTTTTTATATATAAATACTTCTAATTAAACTTTCTTCTAGTCTTAATTGGGAAGTTTGATCAAAAGTCAAACTTTCACCCTAATTGGCCTGAATTAGGAGCCATCTAGCTTAAATTGAGAGAAAACTTGATTTTAAAGAGCCGAGAGTAGTATTACATACTTTCTATATGCAGTTACTACTACTTAAACTTGTTTCTAGTCTTAATCTGAAAGTTTGACTTTTGTCAAACTTTCAACCCTGGTTGGCCTGAACTGGCCTTATAAGAGCCGAATGGGACCGAACGGGAGGAAAACATGATTTCAAGTGTTGTGAATGGTATTAAAAAGTTTCAATGTATAAGTACTACTAATTAATCTTATTTATATTATTAATTGGTAAATTTGACTAAAAGCTAAATTTTAAAGCCCTGATTGCCTGAACAAGGCCTTATAAAACTAAATAGGGTCCAAATGGGGAGAAAATACAGTTTTCAAGAGACGGGAGTAGTTTTACATTGTAATTTTGTATAATTACTACTAATTTAACTTGTTTTAGGTCTTAATTTAGATGTTTGACCAAAAGTCAAATCTTCAGCCCTTATGAGCCTGAATTAGGCCTTGTAAGAGCCGAATAGGGCCGAAACGGGAGGAAAAATTATTTCAAAAGCTGAAAGTAGTATCACATAATTTCTATGTACAATTACTACTAATTAACCTAAGTTCTAATTTTAATTGAAAAGTTTGACTAAAAGTTAAACTTTCAACCTCGATGGCCTGAACTAAGCCAAGAGCCAAATAGGGACCAGACAGGGAGAAAAACATGATTTTCAAGAGCCGAGAGTAGTATCATATAGTTTTTATATATAATTTTGATTAATTAAACTTGTTTATATTCTTAATTTGGAATTTTTTCAAAAAATCAAACTTTTAGCCTCGATTGACCTAAATTAGGCCATATAAGAGCTAAAAATGGGCAAACCCGAAAATATGGTTTTCTATATCTGAGAGTTGTATTACATAATTTCTATGTAAAATTACTGCTATTTTTTCTTATTTCTAGTGTTAATTGAGAAGTTTGACTAAAAGTTAATGTTCAACCCAGATTGGCCAGTAGTAGGCCTTATAAGAACCGAAAAAGGCCCAATCGGGGAGAAAATGTGATTTTCAAGAGCCCGGAATAATATTACATAGTATTTATATATAATTACTACTAATTAAACTTGTTCTAGTCTTAATTGGAAAGTTTGACCAAAGTCAGACTTTCAGTCCCGATTGCCCTGAACTAGGCCTTATATGAGCCGATTATGACCTAAACAGAAAGAAAATATGATTTTAAAGAGTTAGGAGTTTTGTTACATAGTTTCTATGTACAATTGTGGCTAATTAACCTTGTTTCTACTGTTAATTGGAAAGTTTGACCCAAAGTCAAACGTTCAGCCCCGATTAGCCTGAATCTAGGTCTTATAAGAGCCAAAAAGGGCCCAATCGGGAGAAACTATAATTTTCAAGAGCTGGAGTAGTATTACATAGTTTTTATATATAATTACTTCTAATTAAACTTGTTCTGGCCTTAATTGGAGAGTTTGATCAAAAGTCACTCTTTCAGCCCAGATTGGCCTGAGCCAAAGCCTTTAAAAAGCCGAATATGACCTAAACAGGGAGAAGATATTGTTTAGGAGCTAGGATTAGTATTACATAGTTTCTATATACAATTACTATTAATTAAACTTGTTTCTACTATTAATCAGGAAGTTCGTCTAAAAGTTAAACTTTCACGCTCGATTGACCTGAACTAGGCATTATAAGAGCAGAATAGGACTCAAAAAAGGAGAAAACATGCTTTCAAAAGCCGGGAGTAGTATTATTAGTTTTTATGTATAATTACTACTAATTAAACTTGTTTTTATTCTTTATTGGGAAGTTTGATAAAAAGTCAAAACTTCAGCCTCGATTGGCCTGAACTAGGCATTATAAAAGCCGAATAGGGCTCAAACTAGGAGAAAATATCTTTTCAAGAGCCGGGAGTTGTACTACATAGTTTTCATGTAAAATTACTACTAATTAAATTTGTTTCTATACTTAATAGGGAAGTTTGACCAAAAGTGAAATCTTTAGCCCCGATTGGCCTCAACTGGGCATTATAAGAGCCGAACATGACCCAAACAAGAGAAAATATGATTTTCAAGAGCTGTGAGTGATATTACTTAGTTTTTATGTGCAATTACTACTAAATAACCTTGTTTCTAGTGTTAATTGGATGTTTGATAATTGAAAGTTTGACCAAAAGTCAAATTTCAGCCCCGATACGCATGCACTATGCCATATAAGAGTTGAATAGGGACTAAACGGGGAGAAATTGAGGTTTTCAAGAGCTAGAAATAGTATTACATAGTTTTTACATATAACTACTATAAATTAAAATTATCTCTGTAGTTAATTTGAAAGATTGACCAAAAGCCACAGTTTTAACCCCGACCAGCCTGAAGTAGGCCTTATAAGAGCCTAATAGGGCCTAAATAGAGAGAAAATATGTCTTTAAAGAGCTGGGAGTAGTATTAAATAGTTTTTATGTACAATTACTATTAATTAAACTTATTTCTAGCCTTAATCTGAATGTTTGACTAAAAGTCAAATTTTCAGCCCGATTGGCCTGAACCGAATAGGGCCTAAAATTGGAGAAAACATGTTTTCAAGAACCGGGAGTAGTATTACATAGTTTTTATTTATAATTCTACTAATTAAATTTGTTTCTATTCTTAATTAGAAAGTTTGACCAAATGTAAACCCTTCAGCCCTGATTGGCTTGAATGAGGCATTATAAGATCCAAATAGGACCCAAACAGGAGGAAAATATGATTTTCAGGAGTCGAGAGTAATATCACATAGTTTTTATGCATAACTACTACTAATTAAACTTGTTTCTATTTTTAATTTGAAAGCTTGACCAAAAGTGAAATTTTTAGCCCAAATTGGCTGAACTAGGCCTCATCAGAGCCAAACAAGACTCAAACGGGTGGAAAACATGATTTTCAAGAGCAAAAAGCGGTAGTACATTTCTTCGATGTATAATTATTGTTAATTAACCTTGTTTCTAGTATTAATTAGGAAGTTTGATTAAAAGTCAAACTTTCACCCCGATTGGCATGAACTAGCCTTATAGAGCCGAATATGACCTAAACGGGGGAGAAAACTTGGTTTTAAAGTGGAGGGAGTAGTATTACATAGTTTCTATATATAATTACGACTAATTAAACTAGTTTGTAGTCTTAATCTAGAAGTTTGATCAAAAGTCAAATTTTGAGCCCTGATTGGCTGATCTACGCATTATAAGAGCCGAATATGGCCCAAATGGGGAGAAAACATGATTCTAAAAATCCAGAAGTAGTATTACATAATTTATATATCAATTACTACTAATCAACAAGTTTAGTGTTAATTGAAAGTTTAAAAAAGTTTAAACTTTCTACATGGATTAGTCAGAACTAGGCTATATAAGAGCTGAATAGGGCCTTAAAGGGGAGAAAATGAGGATTTTATGAGCTGAGAGTAGTATTAAAAAGTTATTATGTATAATCACTATAAATTAAACTTTTTTCTATTTTTAATTTTGAAGTTTGACTGTAAGTCAAACTTTCAATCTCGATTGATGAGAACTAGGCCTTATAAGAGTCAAAATGGGACCAAACGGGAGGAAAACATGGTTTTTAATTGTTGTGAATGGTATTACATAGTTTCTATGTACAATTACTACTAATTAATCTTGTTTCTAGAGTTAATTGAGAAGTTTGATAAAGAGTCAAACTTTCACCTATGATTGGCCTGAACTAAGTCTTATGTCCATACTGGAAGAAAATACAGTTTTTAAATGGCGAAAGTGGTATTACATAGTTTTTATGTATAATTACTACTAATTAAACTTGTTCTAGACTTAATTCAAAAGTTTGACTAAAAGTCAAACCTTCTGCCGTTATTGGCCTGAACTAGGCTTTGTAAGGTTAAATACGGTCCAAACGAAAGACAAACATGATTTTCAAAAGCTGAGAGTGGTATATATATATTTCTATGTAACTAATTAATCTTATATCTACTGTGCCTAGTTCAAGCCAATCAAGGTTATAAGTTTGACTTTTTAGTCAAACTTACAACCCTGATTGGCTTTAACTAGGCCATATAATAGCCGACTGATTATGACGGGAAAGGTTTATGTAAATGTATCGATGTATCCTTTCCTATCTCCGCTATAGCATAAGGCTATACCGAGTCGATTCTCAGGGAGAGCTAGCGATAGAAGCGTTAAGAATCATAGTGAAGAAATGTAAACGAAGTGTCTTCTATGCTTAATAGAATAAAACAATCATGGAACAAGAAATGAAAGAATGGATGAATATGTTCATGATGGAAAGTGGAAAAGAAATCAAGATTGGATTTGGTATTAACACTAGAAAGAATGAAAACTTGAGGAATCAAACCATGACTAGCTTACCTTACTACCTTACCAACACTTACTAAACTCCGTGATAATGATGCTTGCCTTTGAGTCATTGGCATAGATGTGTCTTGCGTGTTGATCTAATTACTTTCCCATTGCATGAAGGGTGGTTTAACCCATCGGAGAAGAGAAGACCATCCAACTTGCAAGATGAAATATAGCAATCACCCATGAGTTAGTGAAGATGGCAAGGCTAGTGGTTAGCTAGTACATGGTAGAAAAATTAGCTACAAGCCATTAACAAATAAAAGCAAAGCATGAAGTAAAATTGCAAGGAAATAAAAGCATGAATTAAAGAAAGCAAGTAAAGAAAGCACTTAAACTAGAACCAAGCTCAAGTAGAGGAGTAGAGAATGGATGAATCCTTGCATTGCTTCAAGTTGTCACTCCTTGATATACAAGCTCTCTCTCTTACAACTCTCTCTTGCAATGATTTCTATGCAAGAAGAAGATCATAGAGAGCTACAAAAATCCTAGAGAAAAACAAAATTACAAAGCTTTACACTAATCTCTCTCTCTTCTCTGTTCTCTTTTGCTCGCAGGTCCAGGTGAAGTATTTATAGGTTCAGAGAGAAGCTTCAAGATCCAGGTTGTTGGCGCAAAATCTGGGATCCAACGGATTCAGTTTTGCCGCAGATCTGCAAGGATTTCCAATATTCTGCGGCAAAACTGAATCTGTTGAGCAACAGATTTCTGTTGTAGGTTGGTTGAGAGGTTGTTATCCACGTGGCCTTCTAGAATCTGGAGTTGTTGCGCGGATCTCTCTGGATCTTGGATTCAAATTTGGGCTTTATCTTAATCTTGGATTTAATCCCTTTAATTATTGCTAATTAAAGTGATTATTGGGCTATCTCTCCATTAGAGTGTGAACCTGCAAATATATAGAGAAGATGAGTAAAAATCATATATTTATTACAAAAATGCATGGGAATAATGAGGTAAAATATGCAATATTGGATCACAATCACCGACTAAGGCCCAAACAGGGAGGAAAACGAGGTTTTCAAGAGCCGGGCGTAGTATTACATAGTTTTTATGTATAACTGCTATAAATTAAACTGTTTTGTATTCTTAATTTGAAAGTTTGACTAAAGTCAAACTTTCAGCCCCGATTGGCCTGAGTACCTTACAAGGGCCGAGGGCCCAAACAGAAAGGAAACATGATTTCAAGAGCTGAGAGTGGTAATTCATAGTTTCTATGTACAATTACTGCTAATTAACCTTATTTCTAATATTAATTAGGAAGTTTGACCTAAAGTCAAACTTTCAGTCCCGATTGGCCTGAAGTAGGCCTTATAAGAGCGGAATAAAGCCCAAACAGGTGTTACACATGATTTTCAAGAGCCGAGAGTAGTATCACATAGTTTCTATATATATAACTACTACTAATTAGACTTGTTTTTATCCTTAAGTTGAAAGTTTGACTAAAAGTCAAACTTTCAGCCACGATTGAACTGAACCAGACCTTATAAGAGCGAAATAGGGCCCAAACGGGAGAAAAAAAAAGTCAACTTTCTGCCCCGATTGGCCTAAACTAGGCCTTATTGGGAGCCGAATAGGGATCAAACGGGAGAAAAACATGGTTTTCAAGGGTTTTGGATGGTATTACATAGTTTATATATATAATTACTACTAATTACCTTCGTTTCTAGTGTTAATTGAGAAGTTTGACTAAAAGTCAAACTTTCAGCCCAAATTGGTTATAAGAGCCGAATAAGGCCCAAACAGGGGAAAAAACGAGATTTTCGAGGGCAGGTTGAACTAATATATAGTTTATATGTACAATTACTACTAATTTAACTTGTTTTAGGATTATTTGAGAATTTTCGCCAAAAGTCAAATTTCAGCCCTGATTGGCCTGAACTAGGCCTTATAAGAGCCGAATGAGAACCCAACGGGAGGAAAACAAGGTTTACAAGGGACATGAATGGTATTACATAGTTTTATGTATAATTTCTACTAATTAACTTTGTTTCTAGTGTTAATTGGAAAGTTTGACCTAGAGTTAAACTTTCAGCCCTTATTTACCTGAATTAGGCAATATAAAAGCCGATTAGGGTCCAAACGGGAAAAAATGAGGTTTTCAAGAGCCGATAGTAGTATGACATAGTTTTTATGTGCAATTACCACTAATTAAAATATTTTCTAGTTTTAATATGAAAGTTTGACCAAAACCCATACCTTCACTTCTTCTTGGTCCGAATTAGGCCTTATAAGAGCTGAATGGGGCCAAACAGGAGAAAAATATGGTTTTCAAGTGCTGAGAGTGGATTGTGGAGTTTTCTATGCACAATTATTACTAATTAATCTTGTTTCTTATGTTAATTAGGAATTTTGATCAAAAGTCAAACTTTCAGTTCTGATTTGCCTCAACTAGGCCTTATAAGAGCTGATTAGGGCTCAAACGAGGTTTTCAAGAGCCGAGAGTAGTAATACATAGTTTTTATGTATAATTACTATTAATTAAACTTGTTTCTAGTCTTAATTGGGAAGTTTTACAAAAAGTCAAACTCTTAACCTCAATTGGCTTGAATTAGGCCTTATAAGAGCCGATTAGGGCCCAAACGGGGAGAAAATGAGGTTTTCAAGTGCCGGGAGTAGTATGACATAGTTTCATGTATAATTACTACTAATTAAACTAGTTTCCAGACTTAATTGGAAAATTTACTAAAAGTTAAACTTTCAACCCAAATTGGCATGAATTAGGCTTTTAAGAGCCGATTAGGGCCCAAACAAGGAGAAAACGTGGTTTTCAAGAGCCCAGAGTAGTATGACAGTGTTTTTATGTATAATTACTACTAATTAAACTTGTTTCTAATTTTTATTAGAAAGTTTGACCAAAAATCAAACTTTCAACACCGATTGACTTGAACTAGGTCTTATAAGAGCCGATGGGACCAAACGGGAGGAAAACATGATTTTTAAGGGTCGTTAATGGTATTACGTAGTTTCTATGTACAATTACTACTAATTAACCTTGTCTCTAGTAAGTTCGACCAAAAGTTGTTTCGGCCCTAATTGGCCTGAACTAGTCCTTATAAGAGCCGCCCAAACGAGGAGAGAACGAAGTTTTTAAGAGCTAAGATTATTAATACATAGTTTATTTTGCATAATTACTATGAATTGAACTAGTTTCTAGCCTTAATTGGGAAGTTTTACCAGAAATCAAACTTTCAGTCCCGATTGGCCTGGATTAGGCTTTATAAGAGCTGAATAGGAACCAAATGGGAGGAAAACATGATTTTCAAGGGTCGTGAATGGTATTGCATAGTTTTATGTACAATTACTACTGATTAACGTTATTTCTAGTGTTAATTGGGAAGCTTGAACAAAAGTCAAACTTTAAAGCCCTGTTAACCTGAACTAGACCTTATTAGAGCTGAATAGGGTTCAAATGGGAAGAAAATACAATTTTCAAGAGCAGCGAGTAGTATTACATAGTTTTTATATATAATTACTACTAATTAAACTTGTTTATAGTCTTAATTGGGAAGCTTGATTAAAAGTAAAATTTCAGCACCAATTACCCTGAACCCGGCTTTATAAGGGCTGAATATGACCTAAACATGGAGAAAACATTGTTTTAAAAAGCCAAAGTAGTATTACATAGTTTCTATGTATAATTGCTACTAATTAAACTTGTTTCTATTCTTAATCAGGAAGTTTGTCCAAAAGTCAAACTTTTAGCTCCGATTGGCCAAAACTAGGCATTATAAGAGCCAAATAAAATTCATACAAGGAGAAAACATGTTTTCAAGAGCCGGGAGTAGTATTAGATTATTTTAATGAATAATTACTACTAATTAAATTTGTTTCTATTCTTAATTGGAAAGTTTGACCAAAAGTCAAATTTAAGCCCCGATTGGCCTGAACTAGACATTATAAGAGCTGAATGGGCTCAAACAGGGAGAAAACATGTTTTCAAGAGTCGGGAGTAGTATTACATAGTTTTTATGTATAATTACTACAAATTAAATATGTTTCTATTCTTAATTGGGAAGTTTGATCAAAAGCCAAATCTTCAGGCCCGATTGGCTCAACTAGGAATTATAAGAGCCAAACAAGACTCAGACGGGAGGAAAATATGGTTTTCAAGAGCCATGAGTGGTAATACATATTTTTCATATGCATTTATTATTAAATGACCTTGTTTTTAGTGTTAATTGAAAGTTTGAATAAAAGTCAAACTTTCAGCCCTGAAAGCCTGTACTAGGCAAGTTAAGAGTTGAATAGGGCCTAAACGGTGAGAAAATGAGATTTTCCAAAGCAAGATGTAGTATTACGTAGTTTTTTTATATAACTACTATAAATTAAACTTATTTCTGTACATAATTTGAAAGTTTGATCAAAAGTCAAATTTTTAGCCCCGACTAGCCTGAAGTAGGCCTTATAAGAGCCAATTGGACCCAAACAGGGAGAACACATGATTTTAAAGAGTCGGGTGTAATATTACAGAGTTTCTATTTACAATTACTATTAATTAAACTTGTTTCTAGCCTTAATCTCGAAGTATGACGAAAAGCCCTAATTGGCCTGAACTAGGTGATTGAGCTGGGTATTTGTGCCTAATAAAGCATAAGTATTCACGCCTAAAAGAGGTTCATATAATAAAATCCTTAGTTTTGTGGCCTTGTTTGCTCGAGTCCTTAAGTCCTAGGGGTGTTTTCTCACCCGGTGCCCCAAGACCGTCTGGTTTGGGAGTCATCGATTAAAGGCTCGTTACATTGGCAGATTAGAAAGCCTAAACTAAGGAATAATACCACCAAAAATATATATATATATAAGGCATAAGAGTTAGAGTTAATGAACCCTTAGTCAAAATTTTCAAGTCACGATGGTGCATATGACTTAGGGTAAAGTAATAGACTAGATGAGAAGTACAATTTGACTCCTGACTTTAATTGATAATAAATTTTCGAATAGAAACTAAGTTTAGAAATGAAAAATTTAGTTTTCCTATAACTTATAGATTGCTTAAATCTTACAATTATATGTCAAATATTTTTTCTCTTTCAAAATGCTTTTCGAAAATACTAACTCTTTATTTCCCTTTCTTTATGGATTTTGTGGGTGTAATCCGCTGAAAACCCTCACGAGACAAAACTCGTCCTCTAGGGGTAACCTAGAGGTTTAACGGCTTGTTGCACATGCTCAGTGCAATCGCGTGACCTGCGAAAGTGGTCTAATAATCTCTAGTATAGTTTAGTTGTTTTGCTCGAGGACGAGCAAAAGATAGGTATGGGGGTGTGATTGATCGCTAATGTTGCATATTTAGTGTCACATTTTCATACTTATTATAGAATAAAAGCCTGCATTATCCTAATTAACTGTTTGATTTATTTGCAGGCCCAATCCTTAAGGAGATGAAGAGAAATGAGCCCAAAAGCCCACCAGAATTCTGAATTAAATCAGAATTAATTCGCACACACAAAATCAGGGCAAAATCAAGAGGTTGAAACCGGTTGAGAAGAATCCTCTCAGAATCGATTGGTTAAAGCCAAGAATCCAAGGCCATTTCGTCAGAATCCAGGGATCAAACGAAGAAACCAACAAAGGATAAAGCCAGAAGAAACTCCCAGGATGACCCACCAACAGGGTATGGCCATCTGGCCACACCCTGGCCGCGGAAACGCGGCCAAAGTCGCGTTTCCACGGCTTTGTTGGGGAGTTAGGGGGAGCGTTTGCTCCCCCGACCTCCCCGGGATTCTGGTTGTTGGGTTTTTGGCCTATAAAAGGGCAATTGTTGTGCTGAAATTGGACGACCATGCAGAGATAGGACTTAGCCAAGCTTTTCATTTCTAGGTTTAGGTTTTTCTTTTCTTTTTTTTTATGTAACTTGTATGTAGGCTTAGGTTAGATGATAATTCATGTAAGTAAGAGAGAGAGGCTGATGTTGAGAGTGACACCGATGTACTCCTCCTCCTTTCTTCCATTGTCTCAGTAAGCAATAAAGGTAAACTTTTATTTATGTTCGTATCTTTACTTTCCTTTTCTTTTGCTTTCTTCTTCCTCTTCTACTTTACCTTCGTTGTATGTGTTGAGTTTACAAGTGAATTCTAAAGCAAGTATAACTAAGCTACGTGAGAGCCAGCGATAGTTCATGAAGACGTTCTCCTCTTCCAAGCTCGCATCACTTCGTTCTTGATATGCTTGACGATATAATGTGCACGGGGACTGAGCTCGAGCTTATGATCTATGCGTTGAACGCCTCCGAAGCAAAGGTAGAACATGCAACGGTTTCCAGGTAAGTCATCACTCAACCTAGGTAAGTATTCCCTCCTTTTCTTTCCTTTCTTTCATTTCTGTAAATTAAATCATCACCTCTTCCAACTCTTTCTTCTCCACTCACTCCATTTGTACATAGTCACTTTTATTGTTTTCTGATTTTCCACCTTCTTCATCTCTCACTTTCTTCTTAACTTTAACATAACTTTCTTTTTCTTTTTCTTAACTTAAAAACAGAGAAGAACTCTCGTTTGGTTTTTATAACGATTTCAATAAAACTGTAAACGCTTCTATCGCAAACCCTCCTTGTGGATCACGACCCGCATAGCCACTTGCTATAGCGGAAGAATTGAGCACTTGCACAAGTTTATTATTAGATCTGAAATTTTGTATTTTTTGTGCAGGTTTTGCCTCAATCACTAGGCTTTATAACAACAAAATAGGCCCAAAAAGGAGAGAGAGCATGTTTTCAAGAGCCGGGAGTAGTATTACATAGTAGTTTTATATATAATTACTACTAATTAAACTTATTTCTATTCTTAAAAAGAAAGTTTGAATAAAAATAGAGAAGAACTCTCGTTTTGTTTTCATAAAGATTTCAATACAAAAACGTAAACGCTTCTATCGCAAAACCCTCCTTGTGGATCACGACCCGCATAGCCACTTGCTATAGCGGTAAGAATTGAGCACTTGCACCTATTTATTCTTTGATCTAAAATTCCGTATTTTGTGTGCAGGTTTTGCCTCAATCAATTAGATAGTTGATATGCTCAAGTTCACAATACACACACGTTTTATGGTTTGGATATTGGTTTTTGGTTTTTGGTTTAACCGATCTTGGTTTCATGAATAGTTAGTTCAAAACAAGTTTTCTTGGTTTTATGTATATTAGATTCATTCTATATACATGTATGCTTCATGTCTTAAATAAACTTAGTTTGACTTACCTATTCATGTGTTTTAGGTGTTGTATTTTTACAAAACATATTTTGGATTTAAAAGTCAAAAATAATAATATGTATATGTTTCATGTATATTGGACCTATGTCCATATGCAACATGTTTTAAATTGATTAAGTATCATGTTTTTGTACTTGGATATATTTTAGACAAAGTTTATTTGAAAATCCAAGTTTCTTAAAATACAGTTTTTGGTTTTTGATAAAATTTATAAGACACAAAAATAGTTCTAAATGTTTGATATTTGTGTTGAAATTTTTATCATATGTTTATATATCATACATTATGTTAGAAACTATTTTTATGGAATTTTAGAAGATTTATAGGATTTATTAGAATATTTTTAAACCAGTTTTTCTGACCCAAATTGCTACCTGCCAGGATCTGGCGGTCGACCGGGCCGGTCGACCGAGATCCAGAGTCGGTCGACCGACGTACACAGACTTGTGCACGTTGGCCAGGCACAGGGCTCGGTCGACCGACCGGTCGACCGGCCAGAGAGCTTTGCTCTCTGTTTTTGGGCGGTCGACCGGATGGTCGACCGGGTTGAAAAGTCACCTAGAGGGGGGGTGAATAGGTGACAATGCTAATCTAGTGAACTTAATGCGGAAATTAAAAACTTAATGCAAAATACACTCAAGTGCTATCAACAAGTGATGCACACAACCAAGCCAAGCAAATATGTATGAGCAATGTAAATAAATGCAAGGCACAAAGTAAAGAGAGAGTAGAGAGAGAGCCAATGGATCAAGCGCAAACACAAGGATATGTTATCGAGGTTCGAGCACCCAGCTCTACATCCCCTCCTTCGACACACGAAGGATTTCCACTAGCTCGTCCACCTAGGACCCTTTACAAAGAGTACCCAACTCCTCTCTTTACAACCTCCTCCTTGAGGCACAAATCCAAGCCAACAATCACAACCTCCTTCTTGAGGCAAACTCCAACAATCACAATCTCCCAATCACCAACCAATACAAGGATCACCTCTCAACTAGAGGGATACAACCCAAAGCACAAAGCTAAGAAAAGATTGGGTTACAACTTGGTGGTCACAACAACAACCACAAATAACTTCTTCTTCCCACACAAATATCCTATAGATATAGATAGTAGATTTTTGATCAAGTGTGGAGAAAACCAAAGGAATGGAAATCAAAAATCACAAAGAAAAATCCTTGGGAAAAACTGAAACAAAGATAGAGAAGTTCAATCAAAATCCTTTCCCAAAAACCCTTTCTTTGATTTTCCAAACCCTAACAAAAACACCAAATGTATTGTTCAATTTGAGCTTAAAAACTTCTTTTGATTGCTGTAAAAACACCAGAGAGTATGAAAAATTTCGCACTAAAATTCTTAGAGAAAAACTCTTGCAAATGGGGTATTTATAGGCAATTATCAGAAAATAGCCGTTGACAGAAATTTGCCAGAAATAGCCTTCCGGTCGACCGGCCCGGTCGACCGTCCAACGGTCAATTTTTGACCGTTGGCCACTAGCGGTCGACCGGCCCGGTCGACCGAATAATCCCGAGAGCAGACTATTCTGCGCCGGTCGACCGTCCCGGTCGACCGCTGACTGTGCCAGAAACGTGCACAGGTTTGTGCACGTCGTCGGTCGACCGTGACGGTCGACCGGCTACATGCGGTCGACCGATACGGTCGACCGAACTAGCCTGGCAGGCAGCAAATAGGCCAGAAAACTGAGGTAAAAAATATTCCAATAAATCCCACAAAATCTCTAAAATTCCACAAAAATAGTTTTATCATTTTATATTGAAATACAAACTTGTGTTAAAAATCCTAACACAAATTCAAACATATTAGACTATTTTTGTGTCATAGAAATTTTGCCAAAAACCAAAAACCGTATTTTCTAAAACCTTGTATTTTGAATAGAAAATACACATTGTCTAAAACTCATCCATGATACAAAAATATGATATTTAAACACTTTGAAGCATATTGTATATGAATAGAAATTTAATATACAAGAAACATATATATATCATGATTTTTGTCATTAAGTCCAAAAATATGTTTTGTTGTAAATACCAAAACATAAAACACATGGAATAGATTATCAAAAAAAGTTTGTCTAAACAATTGAAGCATGCATGTATATAGAACAAATCTAATATACATAAACCATGTAAACTTGTTTTGATAAAAATCTATTCATGAAAACCAAGATCGGTTAAACCTAAAACCGAAAATCAAAACATGAAAGGTGTGTGTTGTGAACTTGAGCTTATCATACTATACTAATCTTTACAATTAGGATCTAAACTCAAAACTAAAACTATGGATACCTAAGTCTTCTTATAGAGCGCAATCTCCAAGCTAGAGCGCAATCTCCAAGACGGCTTGATCCAAAGCTCCTTGATTCACCGAGCAAGTGCTATATATGATCTTTGACGCTCGGGCTCTTGAATCAACATGTGAAAGATGTGTGGAAGCTTTCACCAACTAATATCTTGATTAATGATCTGAAACTTAAACATCACAAGATAATTAGTACACATAACTACATGAGTTAATCATCATCAAAACTAGAGTGGAAGGCCTTTGGGCCAACAATCTCCCCCTTTTTGATGATGACAAAACTCATGGAGTTATATATGCATGGATTAAAGTAAAGCTTCAAAGAAGCTCCCCCTTAACTCATGCATAACAATAAAACATATAAGATATGCAATGAATGTTCTTAAAAACATGTTTATATGTGTTTAAAACAATATCAAAACATGCTCTTGATACCAATAAGAATGAAACATAAAACATGATTAGACATGCATATAAACAAGGCTTCTTTTCATCAAATGTAAACTATATGCAAACACAAATATGCATATAAAACTCAAATTCTTCTCCCCCTTTTTGTCAATCATCAAAAAGGGTTTAAAATAAAAGCAAAAACAATAAATTTTTCTCCCCCTTTTTGTTCAAAGCAAAGAACTAATAAAGGGTCAAATCAAATATGATACCAAAAAATGTGGCAACGAATTGTATATAGATACCAATTAAAAAACAACAAATCAATTGAAATCAAAACGAGAACATATACCAATTGAAAACACAAGAAAAATGAAGATCTTGATACCAATTAGTAAGTAAACAAATAACCTACCAATTGTAAACAAACAAACTAGATACCAATTTTGGAATTAAACAATACTAATTTTGAATTTCCTTAAAAACAAATCTAGATACCAAATGAAACTATTATTCTTTAAAACACAAGATACCAAGTGAAATTATTTCTTTGCCAATTGAAATCCTTATTTTCTATCATAAAGCAAGGGAGTGGGAAACAAGAACAATGGTAAACCAAATACCAATTGAAATATAAAATATGAGTTTTCTCCCCCTTTATGAAATACCAAAAGAAAATATGCATAGGCTTGAAATAAGATACCAATTGAAAATTAAATCAATTGAAACATGATATTCATTAAAAATTCAAGCTTAGCAATCTTAAAATTGTGATAAAGCTTGTATATGAATACAAAATGAAAAACTCAAGCTTAACATAGCCAAAATTTGTGCTTTAAGATATAGGGATATAATAAGCACAAAATAAATCATCTATATATGTATATAAAAAAATAGCTACCAATTGAAATTGATACTATATGACGTGCAAGCATACATATATAAAACAAAACATATATGAGTATACAAAAGGATGTCAAGATTGATACCAAATTGAAAGAATTCAATGATACCAATTGAAACAACAATAAATACAAGTGTATATCTCATATCAATTACCACCCAATCATGGTTCAAGATAAAAAGGATTTTCATTATAAAACATACATGAACATGATCTCCCTTCCAACCGCCCATTGATGGTAGGGTTTTCAAAAATAGGTTTGAAAAAGTAGTATGTTTGAAAATCTCTACCAAGGAAGAATATCATAACTAGTTATATGAATCAACTAGTATGAGATCCAAAAAAAAATTTTCATGAAGACACATGTAAACCACATGGCACTAAAACACTCAAAATCCATATAGCATAACTTGTACTCATGAAAACTAAGTCATGAGAAAACATAAATAGAGTGAGTGTACAAGTGTTGTGAGAAACATATCAACATGAAAATGGACAATCAAGCTTAATATTAAAAACATGAAATTCATGTGAAATCACTAATTGAAATCATCTTAAAAATATGAGATTCATCATACATGTGAAATCGCTTAGCAAACATGAAATTCATCCAAACGATTTAAACTTTAAGGCATATGTATGTCATGTACAAACTAAAGTATACATACATATCCTAAACATAATGAGTCCACAAAAGTATATGCATGAAGGCACGTGGCTCAAGGATGTATATGTATAAATGATAGTTTGGACAAGATGGACATATACATAAAGTTAAAACAAAACATGTAAGATAGTGAATACAAGTCAAATGTAATAATCATCAAAACTAGACTATACTAGTACATCAAGTGAATACAAATGAGCGTTCAAGCACAAACATATATAAAGGTTTATTTGTAGCTCACTAGTTGTACAAGTATAAACCCTAGTCTTAATGAAAATTATCATTCAAGCAAGTTGTCATAACATGAAGCATGAAACGGGTCAACAATCAATATGATTATGATAATCAAAAACACGAATTATTAAAACAAAAAAAAATCATAAAAACATGAAAATCATATGATCTTTATGCATATGCATGTGCATTAGATCTAAAGCATACATGTTAGTTTAAACAAGGTGAGACACTAAATGTAGATTCCAAATGAAGCATGGGTGCTCAAGTAGCTAAACATGTACAACTTTAATCTAATGAACATAGCACAAGCATAATGAATCAAAGCACAACATGCTATAAAAGTATGGACATAAAAAGCATGCAAATAAAAATGGGAGTTAGAGAATGATACCAAAACCGATGAAGGTGTATCTCTAGTTCTCCAAACCACGGTGGTCCTCCCACCAAATCCCCTTGAGAGTGAAGCATCCAAATGGTTCTCTTTTAAGTTTAGAATGCATCCACCTCAAGGCACCAATGCCCTCAAGTGATGCGAGAGCTCCCACCTACATCAAAAGTCAAAGAGGTGGTTTTTGGTACCCATTTTCTAGTGGGTCCACGGGGGTTAGTTTCTTTTCTAACCCAAACATAATTAGTTGCTAAATTTTCATGATAAATACGATCATAACAAAATCTAGCAAGGTGGCCTTTTCGACCACAATGTGTACATGTGTACACGTGAGCATACATATGATGGTGGTGATCATGAAAAGCATGTGTATGCCTAGATGGGTGTGCATGCAAGGTTGGAACTTGTTTCTTGCGAACCAAGGTTTCCAATCGTGTGTGATTCATGGCACAATGGCTCAAAGTGGAGCCCAAACAATCAACACTTTTCTTCAAATTATTTATATCATTTTCTATGCTAGAAGACAAAGTGGAGCATGCAATAGAAGTGCTAGAGATAGAAGCAATGCTAGCATGGCAAACATGCAAATCAATATCATTTTGCAAAGATTCATTTTTAGACAAAACCAAATTCAATTCTTTAGTAATAGAATCAATTTTATTTTTCAAAGTAAGGTTTTCTTTGAAAACACAATCCAATCTTGAGGATAAAATCTCATTGTGTTCCAAAATATCATCACAATCATTTTTGCCTTTTAAAACTACAATTTCTTTTAAAGCAATGTCTAGTTGAGATCTTAGTGAGTCACATTCACTAGTAATCTCTTCCTTCTCTTGGAAAATGGTTTCAAAAGTAGAGCATAAATCCTTCATTTCTTTTTGTAAATCAAAATGTTTTTCTTTCAAAGAGGTATGTTTTTCCAAGAATTTTTCAAGCTTAGAAGCAAGTTCAACATTTAAATTTTGAACTTCAAAACAACCATGGCAATATGAACTAGAGCTATCATCTATTTGAGAGTCCGATTGTACCTCATGGGAGTCATTCCCATATGCCATAAAATAAGGCTCTTCGGATACATCTCTCATAGATCTCCTCATATTGTTAATGATCCTTGGAAGCTCCGGAGATGTCAAGACGCTCCAAACTGCAAAAGCCGAATCAAAACTATCAAAAACAAGTAAAAGATTATTATCAAAAGATGCTCTAAGTGTTTTAAGTGCAAGTGCATTGGCTTTCTTATGCTTGCTACTATTAGGGAGGGTTTCTATAGTGATTGCTTGATAAACTAGATGACCTAGAGTTTTTAAATGCCTAGTCATGTCCACCTTCCAAGCATCAAGTCTAAAATGGTCAAACATAGGAGGGCTAGCCATGAGTGCAAACTAGTATGAGTACAAATGATAATTGCAAATGAAGATTAGCAAACCAAGATCTCACTCCTAGGTGGTTAAACCTAAATATCAGGAGCGCTAGCTCTGATACCAATTGAAAAGTCACCTAGAGGGGGGGTGAATAGGTGACAATGCTAATCTAGTGAACTTAATGCGGAAATTAAAAACTTAATGCAAAATACACTCAAGTGCTATCAACAAGTGATGCACACAACCAAGCCAAGCAAATATGTATGAGCAATGTAAATAAATGCAAGGCACAAAGTAAAGAGAGAGTAGAGAGAGAGCCAATGGATCAAGCGCAAACACAAGGATATGTTATCGAGGTTCGAGCACCCAGCTCTACATCCCCGCCTTCGACACACGAAGGATTTCCACTAGCTCGTCCACCTAGGACCCTTTACAAAGAGTACCCAACTCCTCTCTTTACAACCTCCTCCTTGAGGCACAAATCCAAGCCAACAATCACAACCTCCTTCTTGAGGCAAACTCCAACAATCACAATCTCCCAATCACCAACCAATACAAGGATCACCTCTCAACTAGAGGGATACAACCCAAAGCACAAAGCTAAGAAAAGATTGGGTTACAACTTGGTGGTCACAACAACAACCACAAATAACTTCTTCTTCCCACACAAATATCCTATAGATATAGATAGTAGATTTTTGCTCAAGTGTGGAGAAAACCAAAGGAATGGAAATAAAAAATCACAAAGAAAAATCCTTGGGAAAAACTGAAACAAAGATAGAGAAGTTCAATCAAAATCCTTTCCCAAAAACCCTTTCTTTGATTTTCCAAACCCTAACAAAACACCAAATGTATTGTTCAATTTGAGCTTAAAAACTTCTTTTGATTGCTGTAAAAACACCAGAGAGTATGAAAAATTTCGCACTAAAATTCTTAGAGAAAAACTCTTGCAAATGGGGTATTTATAGGCAATTATCAGAAAATAGCCGTTGACAGAAATTTGCCAGAAATAGCCTTCCGGTCGACCGGCCCGGTCGACCGTCCAACGGTCAATTTTTGACCGTTGGCCACTAGCGGTCGACCGGCCCGGTCGACCGAATAATCCCGAGAGCAGACTATTCTGCGCCGGTCGACCGTCCCGGTCGACCGCTGACTGTGCCAGAAACGTGCACAGGTTTGTGCACGTCGTCGGTCGACCGTGACGGTCGACCGGCTACATGCGGTCGACCGATACGGTCGACCGAACTAGCCTGGCAGGCAGCAAATAGGCCAGAAAACTGAGATAAAAAATATTCCAATAAATCCCACAAAATCTCTAAAATTCCACAAAAATAGTTTTATCATTTTATATTGAAATACAAACTTGTGTTAAAAATCCTAACACAAATTTCAAACATATTAGACTATTTTTGTGTCATAGAAATTTTGCCAAAAACCAAAAACCGTATTTTCTAAAACCTTGTATTTTGAATAGAAAATACACATTGTCTAAAACTCATCCATGATACAAAAATATGATATTTAAACACTTTGAAGCATATTGTATATGAATAGAAATTCAATATACAAGAAACATATATATATCATGATTTTTGTCATTAAGTCCAAAAATATGTTTTGTTGTAAATACCAAAACATAAAACACATGGAATAGATTATCAAACAAAGTTTGTCTAAACAATTGACGCATGCATGTATATAGAACAAATCTAATATACATAAACCATGTAAACTTGTTTTGATAAAAATCTATTCATGAAAACCAAGATCGGTTAAACCTAAAACCGAAAATCAAAACATGAAAGGTGTGTGTTGTGAACTTGAGCTTATCATACTATACTAATCTTTACAATTAGGATCTAAACTCAAAACTAAAACTATGGATACCTAAGTCTTCTTGTAGAGCGCAATCTCCAAGCTAGAGCGCAATCTTCAAGACGACTTGATCCAAAGCTCCTTGATTCACCGAGCAAGTGCTATATATGATCTTTGACGCTCGGGCTCTTGAATCAACATGTGAAAGATGTGTGGAAGCTTTCACCAACCAATATCTTGATTAATGATCTGAAACTTAAACATCACAAGATAATTAGTACACATAACTACATGAGTTAATCATCATCAAAACTAGAGTGGAAGGCCTTTGGGCCAACACGGGTTCCTCCAACGGTCATATTTATGACCGTTGGCAGTCGACCGGGCGGTCGACCGCCAGCCGTCCAGGCTGTAAAAACAGCCAACGGCTAGTTTCTTGGAGAGGCCTATTTAAGCCCCATTTCTTGGGGATTTTGAGAAGACTTTTGACAAGAAAAATTTCTCCATTTTCTGGTTTTAAAAATAAGTTTTTAAAGTGTTTTAGAGCTCAAAAGATTCATCTTATTTGTTTTAAAGTGTTTTTGTTATTTCAAAGAAATTAGGTTTTGAGAATTTGTTTTTGATCTAAAATTTCCACATCTATTTGTTATTTTCCCAAGAGTATTTCTTTGATCAAACACTTTATTTTTCACACTTGAGCTACATCTACTATCCTATTCTATAGGATTTTTGTGTTTGTGGGAGAAAGAAATTGTTTGTATTTGTCCCTGTCTTGGTCCTATTTGGCCCTTATAAGGCCAGTACAGGCCTATCGGGGTTGAAAGTTAGACTTTTAGTTAAACTTCCCAATTAAATTAGAACCTAGGTTATTTAGTAGTAATTGTACATAGAAACTATGTAATACCACTTTCAGCTATTGAAAACCTTATTTTCTCCCGTTTAGACCCTGTCCGCTCTTATAAGACCTAGTTCAGGCTAATAAAGGATGAAGATTTGACTTTTGGTCAAACTTCTAAACCAGCAGTAATTATACATAGAAACTATATGATACTATTCTCAACTCTTGAAAACCATGTTTTCTCTTCGTTTGCGCCCTATTCTGCTCTTATAGGGCCTAGTTCAGGCCAATCGGGGCTGAAAGTTTGACTTTAGGTAAAACTTACCAATTAAGAATAGAAACAAATTTAGTCAATAGTATAAAAACAATGTAATACTACTCCCAGCTATTGAAAACTTCATTTTCTCACTGTTTGTTCCCTTTTCGGCTCTTATACAGCTTAGTCTAGGTCAATCGAGGCTAAAAGTTTGACTTTTGATCAAACTTTCAAATTAGCACTAAAAACTAGGTTAATTAGTTGTAATGATATATATAAAAATTATGTAATAACACTATCAGCTCTTGACAACAATGTTTCCCTTTCGTTTGGGTCCTATTTGGCTCTTAAAGGCCTAGTTTAGGCCAATAAGGGCTAAAGGTTTGGCTTTTCATCAAACTTCCCAATTAAGACTAAAAACAACTTTAATTAGTAGTAATTATATATAAAAACTATGTTATTCTACCCCTGGCTCTTAAAAACTGCATTTTCTCCCCATTAGAACCCTATTGGGTTCTTATAAGGCCTTGTTCAGGCCAATTCAGGGCTGAAAGTTTGATTTTTGGTCAAATGTCTAAATTAAGAATATAAACAAGTTTAATTAATAGTAGTTATATATAGAAACTATGTGATACTACTCCCTGCTCTTAAAAATCATATTTTCTCCCCGTCTGGCTCTTTCTCGGCTCTTATAAGGCCTGGTTCAGGCCAGCCGGGCTGAAAGTTTGACTTTTAGTAAAATTACCTAATTAAGACCAGAAATAAGTTTAATAGTGGTAATTATACATAAAACTATGTAATATACTCTTGGCTAATGGAAAGTGCATTTCTCCTTATTTGGATCCTCTGGCTAATCGGGGCTGAAGTTTGACTTTTGATCAAACTTCTAATTGACACTAAAAACCAGGTTAATTAGCTGTAATTAGGTATAAAAACTATGCAATACCACTCACTGCTCTTGAAAATCATATTCTCCTCCCATTTGGGTCCTATTTGGCTCTTCAATGCCTCATTCAGGCTAATCAGGGCTGAAGGTTAGACTTTTATTCAAACTTCCTAATTAAGAATAGAAACAAGTTTAATTAGTAGTAATCATATAAAAATTATATAATACTTCTCCCGGCTCCTGAAAACATGTTTTCTCCCTTTTTGGCCCTATTCAGTTCATATAAAGCCAGTTCATGCTAATCGGGGCTGAAAGTTTGACTTTTCGTCAAACTTCCAGATTAAGGCTAGAAACAAGTTTAATTAATAGTAATTGTAAATAGAAACTTTGTAATACTACTCTCGACTCTTTAAAATCATGTGTTCTCCCTGTTTTGACCCTATTTGACTCTTATAAGGCCTACTTTAGGCTAGTCGGGGCTAAAGATTTGACTTTTGGTCAAACTTTCAATTTAAGTACAGAAAGAAGTTTAATTTATAGTAGTTATATATAAAAACTATGTAATACTACTCCTTGCTCTGGAAAACCTCATTTTCTCACCGTTTAGGCCTTATTCTCCTCGTTAATAGCCTAGTACAGGCTTTCAGGGCTGAAAGTTTGACTTTTGATCAAATTTCCTAATTAGCACTAGAAACTAGGTTAATTAGTTGAATGAAATATATAAAAATTATGTAATAACAGTCTCAGCTGTTGACAACAAAGTTTCCCTTTTGTTTGGGTCCTATTTGGCTCTTAAAGGCCTTGTTCAGGCCAATAAGTGCTGAAGGTTTGATTTTTCATCAAACTTCCCAATTAAGACTAAAAACAACTTTAATTGTAGTAATTGTATATAAAAACTATGTAATACTATCCCTGGTTCTTAAAAACTACATTTTCTCCCCGTTTGGACCCTATTGGGTTCTTATAAGGCCTTGTTCAGGCCAATTCAGTGTTGAAAGTTTAATTTTTGGTCAACGTCTAAATTAAGAATAGAAACAAGTTTAATTAATAGTAGTTATATATAGAAACTATGTGATACTCCTCTCGGCTCTTAAAAACCATATTTTCTCCCCTTCTGGGCCTTTCTCGGCTCTTATAAGGCCTGGTTCAGGCCAGCCGAGGTTGAAAGTTTGACTTTTGGTAAAACTACCTAATTAAAACTAGAAACAAGTTTAATAGTGTTAATTATACATAAAACTATGTAATATCCTCTCGACTATTGGAAAGTACATTTCTCCTTATTTGGATCCTATGGCTAATTTGGGCTGAAGTTTGACTTATGGTCAAACTTCCAATTGACACTAAAAACAAGGTTAATTAGTAGTAATTATGTATAAAAATTATGCAATACCACTCACTGCGCTTGAAAATCAAATTCTCCTCCCATTTGGGTCCTATTTGGCTCTTCTAATGTCTCATTCAGGCCAATCAGGGCTAAAGGTTTGACTTTTATTCAAACTTTCTAATTAAGAATAGAAACAAGTTTAATTAGTAGTAATTATATATAAAACTATGTAATACTACTCCCGGCTCTTGAAAACATGTTTTTCCCCTTTTAGACCCTATTCGGTTCTTATAAAGCCTCGTTTAGGCCAATCGGGTTGAAAGTTTGACTTTTAGTCAAACTTTCAGATTAAGTCTAGAAACAAGTTTAATTAATAGTAATTGTACATAAAAATTTTGTAATACTACTCCTGGCTCCTTAAAGACAAATTTTCTCTCTGTTTAGGCCCTTATAAGGCCTACTTCAGGCTAGTCGGGGCTAAAAATTTGACTTTTGGTCAATCTTTCAAATTAAGTACAAAGATAAGTGTAATTTATAGTAGTTATATATAAAAACTATGTAATACTACTTCTAACTCTTGAAAACCTCATTTTCTCCCCGTTTAGGCCTTATTCAACTCTTATATGGCATAGTGCAAGCTTATCGGGGCTGAAATTTGACTTTTGGTCAAACTTTCAATTATCAAACATCCAATTAACATTAGAAACAAGGTTATTTGGTAGTAATTACATGTAGAAACTATGAATATCACTCACAGCTCTTGAAAATCATATTTTTCTCTTGTTTGGGTCATGTTCGGCTCTTATAATGCCCAGTTGAGGCTAATCGGGGCAGAAGATTTGACTTTGGGTCAAACATTCTTATTAAGAGTAGAAACAAGTTTAATTAGTTGTAATTTTACATGAAAACTATGTAGTACTACTCTTGGCTCTTGAAAAGATGTTTTCTCCCTGTTTGAGCCCATTCGGCTTTCATAATGCCTAGTTCAGGCCAATCGGGGCTGAAGATTTGACTTTTTTCAAACTTCTCAATAAATAATAGAAACAAGTTTAATTAGTAGTAATTATACATAAAAACTATGTAATACTACTCCCGGCCCTTGAAATCATGTTTTCTCCTTATTTGAGTCCTATTCCGCTCTTATAATGCCTAGTTCAGGCCAATCGAGCCTGAAGTTTGACTTTTAGACGAACTTCCTGATTAATAGTAGAAACAAGTTTAATTAGTAGTAATTGTATATAGAAACTATGTAATACTACTCCTAGCTCCTAAATAATATGTTCTCCCTATTTAGGTCATATTCGACTTTTTAAAGACCTAACTTAGGCCAATTTGGGCTGAAAGAGTGACTTTTTATCAAACTCTCCAATTAAGTTTAGAAACAAGTTTAATTAGTAGTAATTTTACATAAAAATTATGTAATACTACTCTCAGCTCTTGAAAACTGTAGTTTCTCCCGGATTGGGCCATTTTCGGCTCTTGTAAGGCCTAGTTCAGGCCAATCAGGGCTGAACATTTGACTTTGGGTCAAACTTGAAATCACCTAGAGGGGGGGTGAATAGGTGATGGCTATATAAAATGACAATTATGCAGAATTTAAAAACTATTTAAACAAAGAGCACAATTAAATAACTTGCAAGTAAATAAACAATTTAATGGAGCAAGTAAGAGAGAGATAGAGTTTAGAGAAAATGTGGACAATCGCAAACACGAGGATTTTTCCGAGGTTCGAGCCACGCTCTACGTCCCCGCCTTTAACACTATGAAGGATTTCCACTATTGGTGATCCCACTGGATCCTCAATACAAGGACACACTTGTCCTATCTCTCGGTGTCGCCACAACACTTTGAAGCACACCCGCTCGCTTGAGGCCGATGCCTCTACAACTTCTCACAATAAGAAAGGTTGATCACACTTGATCAAAAAGCTCACTTTGCACAATCCTAGAACCAAGATGAGAGAGATAATACTATGGGATTGTGTAGTGCAAATCACTAGAGAGAAGTAGAGGATTGCTTCAAGAAGGTGTTGGGAATTTTTGGCTTAAAGTGAAAATCTTTTACTAAAAGGCTAAGCTTTTGAAAACTAAAGTTTTTGCTTGAAAATCTTGTTCTTGCTTAGAAATCTTGTCCTTAAGTTTGTAGAAGTGTCCCACTATTTATAGGGGATGAAAAACAACCTACATAGCTCAAAAGAGTCGTTGGGGTGAATCCCAACAAAAAGCTGTCCAGAAAAATAGAGCTGTTGGAGTCTGTCAGAACTTCTGACAGCTAACGGTCGACCGGGCCGGTCGACCGCCAGAAATCTGACCGTTGGGGGAGGTCGGTCGACTGGGCGGCCGATCGAGACCAAAACCAGAGAGCAACTCTCTCTGTCGGTCGACCGACTCGGTCGACCGAGGAAAAACAGAGAGCAGCAAGTTGCTCACGGTCGACCGGGTCAGTCGACCGGGTCAGTCGACCGATGTGCACACATGCACAGTGGTGCATGTCGGTCGACTGGGTCGGTCGACCGGACTCTGCCAGAACTATTTTTCCAGAGTCTGCCAAGGAAAGGAAATTTTGCTTAAAAAGTTCTTTGGTTTAAGGATTTATAAAATAGGATTCTTGGACTTATAAAAATAGTGTGTGATCATAGATCAACACCCAAAAATGTTTGAACTCTATTTTGATGAAAATCCTTTTTGGTGAAATGGAAAATTGGTTTTTCTAAAACAGATTTTTCCAAACATGGTTTTTCCAAACTAGGTTAGAAATTTTTGTTATAAAAATTGTTTTGAAGCCATGAAGCAATACTAGATGTGTGTGTGTGACAATCCCAAGTATTCTACCTCTATCATCTAGGTTTTGACAAAATCATCTAAAAATAAAAGCTAAAAAGAAAATTACAAATCTTGAAGTCTTCTTCTTGTTTGATCCTGGAGCGCTTCTACTGTGCTAGGCTCGGGGATCCAAATCCTTTGCGGCGTCCAAAAGCTTGAGTCTTGAGTTGGAGCCGTCAAATCAACTATATATTTACCTGAAACTTATATAAATAAAATTGTTAAAGACATAATTAAATATGGTTTGTTATCATCAAAATGTCGGGCTAATGGCCTTTGGGCTAACAATCTCCCCCTTTTTGATGATGACAAAACATATATAGTTATCACCAATATTTTGGGTGGAGACTTCAAATGAAGCTCCCCCTCAACACATGCATATATAAAAGAGTCACATAGAGACATACTCATGCATATATAAAGGCATATAAGATATGAAATGAGTCACATGCCACAGAAGTAAAATGGACATAAGGAAATCAAGCACATAAAAAGAGAAATCATATATCATACAATGACTCGTGTCCACAAGAAATAAAAAGTACACAGCCATAAATAAAACACATGTCCAACAGAAATACATGTCCATAACAAATAAAGTACTACAACCCAAAATACAAAATATAGCAATAATACAGCCCAATCACAAAAGTCTCTCCCCCTTTTTGACATCATCAAAAGGGGTAAAATCACTCCTCATCTGACTCTGATTCATCCTCATCAAAACCAGAATCACCTTCCTCAGCGCCATGCTCCTCAACATCATCACCATCATCATCCTCATCATCCTCCTCAGAATCAATCGCTGCAACAGCAGGATGTGGTGCCGGAGGAGCGGTAGGAGTCCTGACCGAAAATGGAGGGCCGGAAGAAGGAAGAGGTCGAGCATACGCCGTGGGATCCGGGGCTCGCAACTCATGCCTCATAAATAGTGTGCCAAATTGTGACTCCATGTAACGCATGGAATCAGCAAAGTAGCCCATGTCATTGCGAAGGCCATGGTAGCGTGCGGTCATCTCCTCACGATGTGCCATAATCTCTGCAGTAATCTGAGAATAGTGCTGCTGGATCTCAACGGATATCTGGGTACGATGCTCCTGCAACTCAGCAGATAACTGAGCTCGGTGCTCTCGTAACTCAGAGGACAAGAAGGACTGGAGATCAGAAGGAATGGATGATCCCGAAGCAGAAGAGGAACCTGGGACATGAGAAGCAGGAAGAATAGGCTGCTGCTGGGGAGCAGGATGACGCATCCCAGCACGCATCCTCTTCAGGAGGGTGCTGTTTATGTTCACAGAGGGTTCAGAGGGTCTCACAGAGGATAGATCAAAGTCAAGCTGCCTCAAAAAGTAGGAAATGAGCATCCCATAAGGCAAGTGCCTAAGGGGGACATGAATGTGATCTGAGGTCATGAAGGAAATGATCAGCTTGGGGATATTGACCCTAATGCCTCGCAGAAGGCAGTAGACTAACAAAGGAACAATTCCCCTAGCATGACTGAACTCTCCTGATTTGGGCAGGAGGTTGTAGAAAATGATCTTGGCAAGAACTTGAGCAGTGAGAGTATAATATCTCACTTCTTCATTTCTTTTCAAACCGGGGTTGTCATCCCCGTGAAGCAAAGTAGACGCGGTGAGGGCAGACTCACCGGCTGGATACTCAAAATCATGAAGGTTTAGGGAGTAAACATCAACTCCCTCACATGAGAGATGCAAAAGACGAGCAAACTCTTGGAGAGAGATGTCAATATCTCTCCCAAGGACTCGAGATCTAATCCTGTTAGACTCAAAAGATAGGCTTGTGTAAAAAGAGGGAATGAGGGAAGTGTAGACAGGTTCCCTAATGGCAAGGAAATTTTCAAGGGAATTATTCCTTAAGATGTGTGCTAAATTTAAGTGTTCAAAGTCATTGATAATCACACATCGGTCGGAAATAATAGTCTTTTCAGAAAGGAGAATGTAACGATTTTCAGCTTGAGGAGACACAAAGAGGGGTTCAGATTGGGTTGAAGGAGTAGGGGCTTTGGATTGGGTTGATTTACCCTTCTCCGTTCTAGATCTTTTAGACATTTTAGGGTAAAAATAGAACTAGGGCAAGATCCACAAAGATAATCAAGAAGACTTGATCTAACCAAAATGAAAGCTAGATCTAGGCTAGAATATGAAGGAGAACAAGTAAACAAGCAAGATCTAGGAAATAGGAGATTTTTACCTTGAAAAATAGAGAACAAGTGGAAAGATCCGAAAAAATCCCTGAAAAAGACGTGAATCCAAGCCTGAGAGTGAAGATCCCACAAATTCTAGAGTGGATTAGGGGTTGGATTGAGGTGGAAATGGTTGGAGATGGAGTTTTAAGGTTTTTGAGAGAGGAGAAAAGAAGAGGTCGGCGGTGGGAATGAGGTAAAAGTGAAGTTAGGGCTTTATGTAAAGTTGGGTAAAAACAGATTTCCCGTCGCCCGGTCGACCGGTCCGGTCGACCGTAACAAACCGAGAGCAAGCCCATCTCAGTCGGTCGACCGCTCCGGTCGGCCGGCCAAAAAGGAGTTAAAAAAATTTTCCTCCAGGCTTGGTCGGTCGACCGATCCGGTCGACCGGTCTTGCCCAAAACTGACAGTAAGCAAACCAGTTAAAAAATTTTTTATCTTATATTTTAAAATAACAGCAAAAGGTATATTCTCATCAAAAAGTGTTAAACATATTTTAAATCATATTGGTTATAAAAATCAACAAAATTTATACCTATTTTTACTATTTATTTTATTTATAAATAAAGCAAGATATTAGAGATGTTGAAGCCGAATACCCCGTGAAGGGTTCTGTACTTCTCCCCGAGATTCCTCTAGATATGAGTTGAGGCGCGCAATTGCCATCTCTACTTATTTGCTTTAAAAAGTTTTAAATAAATCTTTAATTTAGTTTTGACAAAATACATACACAACCAAATCTAGACATGTGGACATAAAAAAATATATAGCATAAAACAAGATAATATACATTAGAACAAAACATACATATAAGCATGATGGAAATGCAAGTTTACTTTAACACATATCAATATAGCACAATGGTAAACTAACAATCCTATGCATATATATATATATATAAAGAAAAACTTTTATGTGGAGAAATTACCAAACCGAGGGCATTCTCCAAAATAGGTGCCTCTATGATAGCGATGCAAGCGACGATATGTTCGTTAAGCGTTGATGCATCCACCACCCGGGCACCATCTCCCCCTAAGTCTTGGAGGAAGAAGACCCACCTGTATCAACTAAATTCGGTGTGTCTTTTGGTACCCATATCTTTTTGGGTCCTTTAGGGTTAGTATCTTCGCGAACCCAAACATGTTTATTTGACATGTTTAGCTTAGCAAAACAAAATTTTTCTAAATGGCCTTTGCGGCCACAATGAGTGCAAATGTAAATTCTACCACTACCATACATGTATGCATGTTTATGTGTGTGTGCATGTTTCCGTGCATGTTGATGGTGAGTGTGTTTCCCTTGGGTTATTCCTTTGGGAAACCTAGATGCAATTTTGTTTAAATCAAATGCATATTTCTTTAGAGTTGAATCCAAAACATCAACTTGTTTTTGAATTTCCAAAAATTCATTTTTGTTACAAGATGAAATGGGGCTTTTTCCTTTACAAGATATTTTATATTTATCAAAATCAATTTTCATTTTCTCAAAAGCATTAGATAAATCATTTTTCTCTTTTAGAACAATATCAAATTTGTTTTTCAAAGAGTCATTTTCCTTTTTCAATTTCCTATTTTGAGATTGTGAAATCTCATATCTATGTTGTAGCTCTTCGAAAAATTATGCAAGTTCATCCATAGTTAATTCATCATCATCTATGGAGTTTTCAAGATTTACCTTTGATGCATCCTCCCCATGTGCCATGAAGCACATGTGTGCGGCGTCGTTCTCCTCTTCGGATTCCAACTCCGTGTCATCCCAAATGGCCACCATAGCTTTCTTCTTCTTTGGCCCATTCTTTGAAGTTGTAGCTTGAAGAGCGGGGCAATCGACGATGAGATGTCCGATCTTCTTGCAATGGAAGCAAGGACCCGGCTCCTCTCTTTTTCTTTCAAACCTTCCTTGAGGTTTCCCTCTTCGGAAGTTGCTTTGCCTCCCCTTCTTGTAAAACATCTTGCCCACCTTCCGGATGAGCATGACAAAATCCTCATCGTAGTCTTCCGATGAGTCCTCCTCGTTATGAGTGGATGGAGTGGCTTTGAAAGCGAGGGCTTTCTTCTTTGGCGCCTCCCTTTCTTCTCTAACTTTCATCTCCATCTCATGTGTTTTGAGATTTTCGATGAAACCGGAGAAGTCCATCTCCTCCCGATCGTTGAGCTCCTTGAGGGTTGTTGCCTTTATTCCTAAGCTTTGGGAAGAGCTCGAATGACCTTCCGGATCTTTTGGTCATTATCAATCGTATCACCTAAAGAAGATAAAGCATTAGTTATCTTGGTGAAACGGGTGAGCATATCATCAATACTTTCATTCTCAAGCATATAAAAGTTCTCATATTGAGAACGAAGCAAGTCAATCTTGGATCTTTTGACTTGGGACGTTCCCTCATGAGTCACAATCAAAATATTCCAAACTTCAAATACAGATTACAGTTTAATGATGCGAGAAAGGTCATCTTCATTTAGGGCTTGAGTTAAAGCATATTGAGCCCTAGCATTAGCTTCATAGTCCTTGGTGGTGTCCTCGGACCATGATCTCTCATCGGTGAGAGGTTCTACAAATTCTTTGGTAATGGCCCTAGCTACTCTAACTCCTAGGGACTTAAGAAATAGGTTCATCTTGACCTTCCAAATGGGAAAGTTCAAGCCATCAAACTTGGGTGGAGAATTGATGCTAGAAAAATCAATGGATGCCATGAATACAAAAGTATAATGCACAACAAGTAATAATGCAACAAAATATATATAGCCAAGTATAAGGATCTCCCCAAATGCAAGGGTTAGGCTCTGATACCAATTGAAATCACCTAGAGGGGGGTGAATAGGTGATGGCTATATAAAATGACAATTATGTGGAATTTAAAAACTATTTAAACAAAGAGCACAATTAAATAACTTGCAAGTAAATAAACAATTTAATGGAGCAAGTAGAGAGAGATAGAGTATAGAGAAAATGTTGACAATCGCAAACACGAGGATTTTTCTGAGGTTCGAGCCACGCTCTACGTCCCCGCCTTCAACATGATGAAGGATTTCCACTATGGTGATCCCACTGGATCCTCAATACAAGGACACACTTGTCCTATCTCTCGGTGTCGCCACAACACTTTGAAGCACACCCGCTCGCTTAAGGCCGATGCCTCTACAACTTCTTACAATAAGAAAGGTTGATCACACTTGATCAAAAAGCTCACTTTGCACAATCCTACAACCAAGATGAGAGAGATAATACTATGGGATTGTGTAGTGCAAATGACTAGAGAGAAGTAGAGGATTGCTTCAAGAAGGTGTTGGGAATTTTTGGCTTAAAGTGAAAATCTTTTTCTAAAAGGCTAAGCTTTTGAAAACTAAAGTTTTTGCTTGAAAATCTTGTTCTTGCTTAGAAATCTTGTCCTTAAGTTTGTAGAAGTGTCCCACTATTTATAGGGCATGAAAAACAACCTACACAGCTCAAAAGAGTCATTGGGGTGAATCCCAACAAAAAGCTGTCTAGAAAAATAGAGCTGTTGGAGTCTGTCAGAACTTCTGACAGTTAACGGTCGACCGGGCCGGTCGACCGCCAACGGTCAGAAATCTGATCGTTGGGGGAGGTCGGTCGACTGGGCGGCCGACCGAGACCAAAACCAGAGAGCAACTCTCTCTGTCGGTCGACCGACTCGGTCGACCGAGGAAAAACAGAGAGCAGCAAGTTGCTCACGGTCGACCGGGTCAGTCGACCGATGTGCACACATGCACAGTGGTGCATGTCGGTCGACTGGGTCGGTCGACCGGACTCTGCCAGAACTGTTTTTTCAGAGTCTGCCAAGAAAAGGAAATTTTGCTTAAAAAGTTCTTTGGTTTAAGGATTTATAAAATAGGATTCTAGGACTTATAAAACTAGTGTGTGATCATAGATCAACACCCAAAAATGTTTGAACTCTATTTTGATGAAAATCCTTTTTGGTGAAATGGAAAATTGGTTTTTCTAAAACAGATTTTTTCAAACATGGTTTTTCCAAACTAGGTTAGAAATTTTTGTTATAAAAATTGTTTTGAAGCCGTGAAGCAATACTAGATGTGTGTGTGACAATCCCAAGTATTCTACCTCTATCATCTAGGTTTTGACAAAATCATCTAAAAATAAAAGCTAAAAAGAAAATTACAAATATTGAAGTCTTCTTCTTGTTTGATCCTGGAGCGCTTCTACTGTGCTAGGCTCGGGGATCTAAATCCTTTGCGGCGTCCAAAAGCGTGAGTCTTGAGTTGGAGCCGTCAAATCAACTATTATATTTACCTGAAACTTATATAAATAAAATTGTTAAAGACATAACTAAATATGATTTGTTATCATCAAAATGTCGGGCTAATGGCCTTTGGGCCAACAAAACTTTCCAATTAACACTAGAAACAAAGTTAATTAGCCACAATTGTACTTAGAAACTATGTAATAAAACTCCTAACTCTTTAAAATCATATTTTCTCTCTGTTTAGGTCATATTCGGCTCATATAAGGCCTAATTCAGGGCAATCGGGACTGAAACTCTGACTTTGGTCAAACTTTTCAATTAAGACTAGAACAAGTTTAATTAGAAGTAATTATACATAAAAATATGTAATACTATTCCTGGCTCTTGAAAATCACATTTTCTCCCCGATTGGGTCTTTTTCGATTCTTATAAGGCCTAGTTCAGGCCAATCGGGGTTGAGCGTTTGACTTTTATACAAACTTCTCAATTAATACTAGAAACGAGATAAAATAGCAGTAATTTTACATAGAAACTATGTAATACAACTCTAAGATCTAGAAAATCATGTTTTCCTCTGATTTGGCACATTTTTAGTTCTTATATGGCCTAATTTAGGTTATTTGGGGCTAAAAGTTTGATTTTTTAAAAACATTCCAAATTAAGAACATAAACAAGTTTAATTAATCAAAATTATACATAAAAACTATACGATACTACTCTCGGCTCTCGAAAACCATATTTTCCCCCTGTCTGGGCCTTATTTTGCTCTTATAAGGCCTAGTTAAGGCCAATCGGGGTTGAAAGTTTGACTTTTAGTCAAACTTTCCAATTAAAATTAGAACTAAGGTTAATTATTGGACATAGAAACTATGTAATACTACTTTCAGCTTTTGAAAATAATATTTCCTGCCGTTTGGGCCCTATTCGGCTCTTAAAAGGTCTAATTCAGGCCAATAAGGGCTAAAGATTTGACTTTTGGTCAAACATCTAAATTAAGACCTGAAATAAGTTTAATTAGTAGTAATTATACAAAGTTAATATGTAAAACTACTCCCATCTCTTAAAAACTGCAATTTCTCCCCGTTTGGATCCTATTTAGCTTTTATATGGCCTTGTTCAGGCCAACCATGCTTTTAAAATTTGACTTTTAGTCAAAGTTCCTAATTAATATTAGAAATAAGGTTAATCAGTAGTATCTTATACATAGAAATTTTGTAATACCATTCATGGCACTTCAAAACCATGTTTTCCTCCCGTTTGGTCCCTTTCGACTTTTATAAAGCCTAGTTCAGGCCAACTAGGGCTGAAAGTTTGACAAAAGTCAAACTTCCAGATTAAGACTAAAAAAAAGTTTAAGTAACAGTAACTGTATATAGAAACTATTTAATACTACTCTCGGCTCTTTAAAATTAAAATTTTGCCCTATTTAAGCTATATTTGGCTCCTAGTTCAGGCCAGTTGGGGTGAAAGTTTGATTTTTGATCAAACTTTCCAATTAAGACTAGAAGAAAGTTTAATTAGAAGTAATTATATATTGTAATTTCATTCCATTTTAATCTTCTGGGGACAAAGGTTTTTGAATGTTCGGCCTCAATTTGAAGTAAGACAGTTTCTTCTTGTATAGAAGTATTTATCATTTTGAATTTAGGGTTCATGTTAGAGTTCATTAGTTTGAAATGTATTTTATACATAACAGCTACTTTTTCAGTAAATTTTTCAAATTCATCACCTTGTAAATGAATATCTAAGATTAATGAATTTAAGAATAATGGATCTGTTAATGATACAGAGTAGTTAGGCATACAATTGAAATAGACTGGACCATTACATATATTTGTTTGAATCATAGACAAAATAGATGACTTGTATCTTTTTAGTCTTTTGTCTCTTAAGGCTATATACACAGGAATGTCTACACCTGTATGAACTAAAGGTTTAATGGCTACTTGTATTAGACCAAAATGTATGTAACGAAATCCTTTCTTTAGAAATTCTTGTAGTGCTAAGGTAGATATTAGTGGAATGGTTTGAAATTTATTCTGAATATTAAATGTTTCTTCGTGAACTTTAATTGTGTATGAAGTTTTGAAGTCAAATGTTCCTATACTATAGACGTTGTCTATTTTTTCATTTGGAATTTTTCATTCTAAATAGTCTTCATGAATTATGTACTCTCTACTTCTTATTATTTTCTTATTTGATCCTGAGGATGAATTGGAACCTAGAATCATCTTCCTTACTATATTAGCCATAATTAATGCATGTTCAAATGTATAATGCAATTCTAACTTTAACGGGAACACGGGAACACTATGCCTGAAACACTCTATTCATTCTGCGGGCTTACCAACGGACTTACAAGCTTACCAACATTTACAAACGCTAATGCAGAATGCAAGATGGCAATTGATATGCACTAATGATGACTAACAATGTAAGAATAATGGCTTTGATACCAGATTTACCCAGGAGGAAAAAAGTCAGAAAATAGACAGAAGTAATTTGGACAAAGATGATGATATTAATATTTCAAATGAAAATTACGATGGGATTTAAACTTACAATGCTTGTCTTGATACAATAACCTTTGAAACTAGATACAAGATAAGATAGGAATACAGCTTGAGAATTTGAGAAGGTAGATTGAGGAGGGTAGTTGTGGTTGGTTTGTAGTTAATGGCTAATAGTAGCTGATGATCCGATATGAATGGAGGGGCACCAGATTTATAGGAGAGTGCCGAGTCTTCTAGAGAGTGATGAATTATTACACGATGAGTTGTCTTCTTTGAACGAGTGCAGCTGGCTTTGTCTTCTTTTGATTTGCTTTTGAGCTGGAGGAATCTACTTTATGCATGCGTGATGTGCTGTCTCTGTCTGTATTAGTGCTTTTTCCGAGATGTTGTCTCCTTTGTCTTCTTTTAATGAACGCTTTTGGGCTGGAGGGAATCTACTTTTGAATTGTGCGCCTTTGGAATTGTGCGCCTTTGGAGGTAAGTGTGCTGTCCATTTTTACTTTTGTTGCTTTGTGCTCTGTCCATTTTTACTTTTGTTGCTTTGTGCTCTGTCCATTTTTACTTTTGTTGCTTTGTTCCTCTGAGAATCTTTATTTTTGAATTATGTCGGCTGGATGTGCCTTTTGAAGTGATGGCTGTTTGATCGACCAATTGAGCGACAGTTTGTCTCTGTTGTGTCGCGGTCGACCGACCGGTTGACTGACAGAGCATGGCTTAGGTGTGGTCGGCCGACAACCCCAACGATCAGAAAAATGATTGTTGGTCGGTCAATTGATAGGCCAATCTGGGCCATAACGGCTAGTTTTCTGATGGCTATATAAATGGGTCTTTGATCAGTTTTTGTAAAAGATTTTTACAAGTGTCTTCAAGAGCTTTTTCACAGAGTTTCTCAATAAGTTTTAGAGCTTCATTTTTATATCAAATAGAGAGTTTATCAAGAGTGATTCTCTTTAGTTTTTCAAAAGATTTTCTTGAGCTTTTCTCTCTTAAATCAATCTAGTGTTTCTCAAACAAGCTTGAGCCTATCTGTTGCTATATCCATCCTCTAGGATCTTTATTGTTAGAGTATTTGTTGGTGATTAAGAGAAGTGATCATCAAGTGTTCCAATTTTATATTTGGAGAAGTTGGAGGTTGCGGCCTCAGCGAACTTGTGGGTTCGTATTGTGTGTTGTCCTTGAGGGAACAAGTTAGGGACTTACGGGTCCAAGAGTTCTTGAGGGAGCTCATTGTAGGTGTTACGGCACCAAGTGATCTTGCGGGGTCATTTTTAGTGAAAATCCTTCATTGCGGTGAAGGAGGAGATGTAGAGCAAGTGGCTCGAACCTCGAAACAAATCTCCCGTGTTGGCGATTGCTCATCTCTCTCTCAACTCACTTGTTCTTTTATCTTTCATGCTTATTATATTTGTACTCATTTACTACATGCTGGATATTACTTGTGCTAAATAGATAAACATGCTTGGGATTATTTGATATCTTGCATGCTTTTAATTCTTGTCTATCTTTGCATGCTTGATATTTTGTATATGCTCATACTAGTATTTAACCAAGAGAGCTATAGTTGCACCTCAACTCTTAATCTAGAGGAATCTTGAGAAGAAGTTCAGAACCCTTCACCGGGAATTCGGCTTCACTCTTTGGTTATGCGTTGTGTGATAGTTTACTTTGAATAATAAGTTTTTAATTCCACATTTTCTTGCATTTGATTAGTACATCACTTATTCACCCCCTCTAGGTGATCCAGAAGTGGTACGAGAGCTTGGTGCTCTTGACTTGGATCTAACAACCTAGAGTTAATGATCCTATTTTTGCTAATCATAATATTTGTACACACACATGGTTTCATTGCACCTTCTATGTTTGATATTCTTAACTCCAAAACTTGAAAAGTTAAGTTGTTAGAAAGTTAAGTTGTCTATGTATCTCAAAGCCCTTGGTATTGATGTTTATCTTACCACCATTAAATATTAATATTTTTTAAATGACAAAAACCTTGAGGCTAATGCAAAAGCCCTTCATGCTTTAAAGTCTATCCTAAATGATGAGTATTTATCTAGGGTAATTGAAAGTTTAACCAAAAGTCAAATTTTCAACCCCGATTAGCCATAGGGTCCAAATAAAGAGGAATGCAGTTTCCAATAGCCAAGAGTATATTACATAGTTTTTATGTATAATTACCGCTATTAAACTTGTTTCCAGTATTAATTAGAAAATTTTATCAAAAGTCAAACTTTCAGCCTCGACTGGCCTGAACCAGGCCTCATAAGAGCTGAGAAAGGCCCAAACGGGGAGAAAATATGGTTTTTAAGAGCCGGGAGTAGTATCACATAGTTTACATATGTATGACTACTACTAATTAAACTAGTTTCTATTCTTAATTTAGAAGTTTGACTAAACGTCAAACTTTCAGCCCCGAATTGGCTTGAACTAGGTCTTACAAGAACTCAATAGGGTCCAAACAGAAAGAAAGCATATGCAGTTTTTAAGAGTTGGGTGTAGTATTACATAGTTTTTATGTATAATTACTACTAATTAAACTTGTTTCTAATCTTAATTGGGAGGTTTGATGAAAAGTCAAATCTTCAGCCCTTATTGGCCTTAACTAGGCCTTATAAGAGCCAAATAGGGTCCAAACGAAAGGAAAATATTGTCGTCAAGAGCTGAGAGTATTATTACATAGTTTCTATATTCAATTACAACTAATTAACCTTGTTTCTAGTGCTAATTGGGAAGTTTGATAAAAAATCAAACTTTTAACCCCGAATTGCCTGGACTAAGCCGTATAAGAGCCGAATAGGTCACAAACGGGGAGAAAATGAAGTTTTCAATAGGTGAGAGTAGTATTACATTGTTTTTATTTATAATTACTACAAACTAAATATGTTTCTATTCTTAATTGGAATGTTTTACCAATAGTCAAACTTTCAGCCCCGATTGGCCTTAACCAGGTCTTATAAGAGCATAATAGGGCCCAAACGAGGAGAAAACATGATTTTCAAGAGATGAAAGTAGTATCACATAGTTTCTATGTATAACTACTACTAATTCAGTTTGTTTCTATTCTCAAGTTGGAAGTTTGACCGAAAGTTAAACTTTCAGCTCCGATTGATCTGAATTATGCCTCAAAAGAGCCAAATAGGGCCCAAACTGGAGGAAAATATGGTTTCGAGAGCTGAGAGTGGTGTTACATTGTTTCTATGTACAATTACTGCTAATTATCCTTGTTTCTTAAGTTAATTGGATATTTTAGCTAAAAATCAAACTTTTAATCCTGATTGGCTTGAATTAGGCCTTATAAGATACGAATAAGGCCCAAACAGGGACAAAATATGATTATCCAGAGACGGGAGTCATATTACATAGTTTTTATATATAATTACTTCTAATTAAACTTGTTTCTAGTCTTGAAATCACCTGGGGGGTGAATAGGTGATGGCTATATAAAATGACAATTATATGGAATTTAAAAACTATTTAAATAAAGAGCACAATTAAATAACTTGCAAGTAAATAAGCAATATAATGAAGCAAGTAAGAGAGAGATAGAGTTTAGAGAAAATGTGGGCAATCGTAAACACGAGGATTTTTTCCGAGGTTCGAGCCACGCTCTACGTCCCCGCCTTCAACACGATGAAGGATTTCCACTATTGGTGATCCCACTGGATCCTTAATACAAGGACACACTTGTCCTATCTCTCGGTGTCGCCACAACACTTTGAAGCACACCCGCTCGCTTGAGGCCGATGCCTCTACAACTTCTCACAATAAGAAAGGTTGATCACACTTGATCAAAAGAGCTCACTTTGCACAATCCTACAACCAAGATGAAAGAGATAATACTATGGGATTGTGTAGTGCAAAAGTCTAGAGAGAAGTAGAGGATTGCTTCAAAAAAGTGTTGGAAATTTTTGGCTTAAAGTGAAAATCTTTTTCTAAAAGGCTAAGCTTTGAAAACTAAAGTTTTTGCTTGAAAATCTTGTTATTAAAGTTTGTAGAAGTGTCCCACTATTTATAGGGGATGAAAAACAACCTACACAGCTCAAAAGAGTCGTTGGGGTGAATCCCAACAAAAAGCTGTCCAGAAAAATAGAGCTGTTGGAGTCTGTCAGAACTTCTGACAGCTAACGGTCGACCGGGTCGGTCGACCGCCAACGGTCAAATTTCCGACCGTTGGGGAGGTCGGTCGACTGGGCGGCCAACCGAGACCAAAACCAGAGAGCAACTCTCTCTGTCGGTCGACCGACTCGATCGACCGAGGAAAAACAGAGAGCAGCAAGTTGCTCACGGTCGACCGGGTCGGTCGACCGATGTGCACACATGCACAGTGGTGCATGTCGGTCGACTGGGTCGGTCGACCGGACTCTGCCAGAACTGTTTTTCCAGAGTCTGACAAGGAAAGGAAATTTTGCTTAAAAAGTTCTTTGGTTTAAGGATTTATAAAATAGGATTCTAGGACTTATAAAAATAGTGTGTGATCATAGATCAACACCCAAAAATGTTTGAACTCTATTTTGATAAAAATCCTTTTTGGTGAAATGGAAAATTGGTTTTTCTAAAACAGATTTTTCCAAACATGGTTTTTCCAAACTAGGTTAGAAATTTTTGTTATAAAAATTGTTTTGAAGCCATGAAGCAATACTAGATGTGTGTGTGTGACAATCCCAAGTATTCTACCTCTATCATCTAGGTTTTGACAACATCATCTAAAAATACTTACTAAAAAGAAAATTACAAATCTTGAGGTCTTCTTTTTGTTTGATCCTGGAGCGCTTCTACTGTGCTAGGCTCGGGGATCCAAATCCTTTGCGACATCCAAAAGTCTGAGTCTTGAGTTGGAGCCGTCAAATCAACTATAATATTTACCTGAAACTTATTTAAACAAAATTGTTAAAAACATAACTAAATATGGTTTGTTATCATCAAAATGTCGGGCTAATGGCCTTTGGGCCAACAATCTCCCCCTTTTTGATGATGACAAAACATATATAGTTATTACCAATATTTTGGGTGGAGACTTCAAGTGAAGCTCCCCCTCAACACATGCATATTTAAAAGAGTTACATAGAGACATACTCCTGCATATATAAAGGCATATAAGATATGAAGTGAGTCACATGCCACAGAAGTAAAATGGACATAAGGAAATCAAACACATAAGAAAAGAAATCATATGTCATACAATAACTCATGTCCACAAGAAATAAAAATACACAACCATACAACCATACATAAAACACATGTCCAACACAAATACATGTCCATAAAAAAAAGTACTAACCCAAAATACAAAATATAGCAAAATACAGCCCAGATCACAAAAGTCTCTCCCCCTTTTTGAGATCATCAAAAGGGGTAAAATCACTCCTCATCTGACTCTGATTCGTCCTCATCAGAACCAGAATCACCTGCCTCAGCGCCATGCTCCTCAACATCATCATCCTCATCATCCTCATCATCCTCCTCAGAATCAATAGGTATAGGTATATATAGGTATATGTGTGTGTGTGTGTGTGTCTATATATATATATATATATATATATATATATATATATATATATATATATATATATATATATATATAGGTAGCCATGTTCTTGCATTGTTGTTATCATTAGTGCGTATCAATTGCATGTTAAAACTCTGCATTAGCGTTGGTAAGTGTTGGTAAACTTGTAAGACCGTTGGTAAGCCCACTAAGTGAATAGGGTGTGATTGATGCCAAACCTGCACACAAAATACGGAATTTCAGATCTTAAAAATAAACTTGTGCAAGTGCTCAATTCTTCCGCTATAGCAAGTGGCTATGCGGGTCGTGATCTACAAGGAGGGTTTGCGATGGAAGCTTTACAGTTCTTT
Organism: Agave tequilana; assembly: GCA_038442645.1. Lineage (NCBI taxonomy): Eukaryota > Viridiplantae > Streptophyta > Magnoliopsida > Asparagales > Asparagaceae > Agave > Agave tequilana. The sequence goes on along the minus strand of JAVJIF010018097.1, from coordinate 26,130 downwards.
ATTGAAATCGTTAAGAAGAAAAGCGAAGATTCTTCTCTGTTTTTAAGTTAAAAAAAAGGAAAAAGGATTATGTTAAAATTAGAGAGAAAATGAGAGATGAAGAAGGTGAAAAAATCAGAAAACAATAAAAGCGACTATGTACAAATGGAGTGAGTGGAGAAGAAAGAGTTGGAGATGTGGGGATTTAATTTACAGAAATGAAAGAAAAGAGGATGAAGAAATACTTACCTAGGTTGAGTTGAAGACTTACTTGGAAACCTTTTACAAGTTCTACCTTTTGCTTCTGAGGCGTTCAACGCATAGATCATAAACTCGAGCTCAGTCCCCGTGCACATTATATCGTCAAGCATATCAAGAACGAAGTGATGCGAGCTCGGAAGAGGAGAACGTCTTCATGAACTATCGCTGGCTCTCACGTAGCTTAGTTATACTTGCTTTGGAATTCACTTGTAGACTCAACAAATACCACCAAGGTAAAGTAGAAAGAGGAAGAGGAAAGCAAAACAAAACATAAACACAAAAAAGAAGCTTTTACCTTTATTACTTACTGAGACAATGGAAGAAAGGAGGAGGAGTACATCGGTGTCACTCTCAACATCAACCTCTCTCTCTTACTTACATGAATCATCATCTAACCTAAGCCTACATACAAGTTACATAAAAAAGAAAAGAAAAACCTAAACCTAGAAATGAAAAGCTTGGCTAAGTCCTATCTCTGCATGGTCGTCCCATTTTCAGCGCAAGTACAGGCCTTTTATAGGCCAAAAACCCAACAACCAGAATCCCGGGGAGGTCGGGTGTAATACCCTCTCCCGGAATACGTACATAGTTACGTATTCAGTCTTTCGATCGTATTTTCCGATGTACCTTCCGTATTTGACCGATTTTAATTTCAAATATCATTTTCCAATATTTTAGATTTTATGTGATTTTCTGGAATTTTCTGGAATTAAAATGAATTTCTCCGAAACCGGTGTCGGCCAGTACCGCTGGCCGATTTCCGAATTTTTATCTTCCAAACTGTTAGGAATTTTTAGAAAGTCCTTTAGACTTTATTTCTTAGAATCATATTTCTTACTTATACACTTTTTCTGAGAATTTCATGAATTTATGAAAATTCTTTCGGAGTCGGTAAATAACTGATTCCGGGATTTTTAATTAAAAATCTATACAGTATTTCTTCAAACGAATTTCACCATGAGTCTTCAAATATTATTCTTGATTTTTGGTAAAATTTTCAGACCAATCCGAGATACTTGAAATTCGGACATTTTTTTCAAAAATTGCAAAATTCCAATTCCACTTCATTTCCACCTCATTTCCCACTCACCACTTCACCTAACCCCACTAACTCTCTCTCCTTCCCATGGCCGGCCAAGTGGCAATGGGAGGAACACCTCACCCCCACATTTTTGCAAGAAAACCCTCCACTTCCATCTTAATACCAATCCCTTTACAAAGATTCCAAACTATAAATGCATTTCCTTTGCAAAATTCCCCTTTTTCTCATTTCTTCATCAAGAGAGCTCTCTCAAAATTCCCTTCTTCCTCTTCAACAAACCCTAGCTTCAAGAGAACACCCAACCTCTTCACCTTCACCTCAAAGTCTCTAAGGATTCATCTAGGGCTTCATCAAGGGAGCTCAATTTCAACCATCTCTTCCCAAGGCAACACCAAGGGGAATTCTTCAACCCTAGCTTCAACATCAAGTGTGGATTGGAGCCATCTTCTCTACCTTGGATCAAGACTCAAATCCAACCTATCCTAGTGAGTTTCTTACTCACCAAGACCTAGTTAACACTCCACATGCTTAGGGTAGAGATCCATGTACACCTATAACATAAAAATCCAATTTTTAGGTCATCTAAGCTCAAATCCAACCTCTCATGTCAATATATCACACACCAAAGCTAGACCCTGTTCTGGTGTACTTGTAGTAGTAGATCAGGTCCTCTAGTGCCCAAAAAATCCTATTTTTAGACTGATAGAACCAACCAAGGTGAAATCTGATTTTTTCTGCCTTAACAGCAGCAGATTTCAGAGGATCGGTCGACCGGCAGTCGACCGATCACTCTACCGACGTGCACAGCGTGCATAATTTTGAGTTGGCGGTCGACCGGCAGTCGACCGACCACTCGACCGGCTTAGGGAATTAGGGTGGACCAGTCGACCGACAGTCGACCGGCCAAAACCTGGAGCTCACGCACTTTGTACGGTCGACCGGCAGTCGACCGGCACTCGACCGCCTTTGAAAATCCCAGTCGACCGGCAGTCGACCGGAGGTCGACCGCCAGGTCAAATTCTGGGACAGATTTCAGACTCCTTTCTTTTTTGATTTTTGATACTCCCCTGATATATGTATGATGTTTTAGTCTTGTTTATACTTCATACCTGTACTGCATGACTTGTTACCTGATGGATCTTGCTTTTTTATGCTTCATGACTCATGTTACATATTGCTATTCCATATCATGTTAAATATGAAATATCACCTCCCCTTCATGCTATCACTCAAACACCAAGCATGATATACCCGACCTTTATATAAAATATACCAACTTACATGGGGACAGGGGGAAATATGCGGAATATCGATATGTGTTCGTGTTTACAGTGGTATTAGGTTGTGCACTATATTTTCCGGTCTTACCTGCGGTACTCCAGGGGACCGAGGGGAGTGCTTCCTCCCTTTCCTGTTTACTGTCATGACAAGGGCATACATAAGACCCTCCTGTTAGCCTAGCGGCAGGTTCCGTCTTCAAGCAACGGAACAATACTGGGCCGTGGTCCCGGGCATGCACGGGACCCACTGTAAACATAGTTCGTCGATACAACCGCTGTTTCCAATAACAACCTTGTTTCACTAGGATATGGATCTATGTGCTCTGGGACGCTGGGTCACATAGCTAGATATCACAGTAAGACAAGTAATAATAATAAGACATTAATTGTATATTTATTGCATATGACCTTATCTTTCTTAGTTTACATCTCTTGTCATGCATTGTTACTTAGTACTATTTCATTATCTCTATTCATGATCCTTGCCACTTGGCTATCTTTTATTTGTTGTATTATGTCTTGACCCTTTGGATTTGCATATTCAGATTCTGAGGCTTGGAACGAAGTGGAGCCTTCCACAGAGGACTTGGCTTACCTAGGAGAGCAGGCTGACCAGCTCTAGATCTATCCTGCCCGACACTTCTTTTTGGTTCACGGATCTCCATCCTTACGTGAGCACTTTTGTATTTTTGATTGTATATCGTTCTTTTTGGACTTGGGTTGTGATAAAGGACACTTGTAAAGTGATTTTGCTTATCATAACTTGTGCAACTTTGTATTTATATTTTATAAGTTGGCATATGATTATACCACGCTGTGTGTGTTGTACTCTGATACTTGTTGTACTTATGCTTAGCGTATATACGTGGGGGCACCATCTGGCCTACGTGTATGCGTTGCAGTGACGTCCCCGTATCTTTGGGATCGGGGCGTTACATCGGGGGAGCAAACGCTCCCCCTAACTCCCCAACAAAGCTGCGGAAACGCGGCTTTGGCCGCGTTTTCGCGGCCAGGGTGTGGCCAGATGGCCACACCCTGTTGGTGGGTCATCCTGGGAGTTTCTTCTGGCTTTATCCTTTGTTGGTTTCTTCGTTTGAGCCCCGGATTCTGACGAAATGACCTTGGATTCTTGGCTTTAACCAATCGATTCTGAGAGGATTCTTCTCAACCGGTTTTCAACCTCTTGATTTTGCCCTGATTCAGTGTGTGCGAATTAATTCTGATTTAATTCAGAATTCTGGTGGGCTTTTGGGCTCATTTCTCTTCATCTCCTTAAGGATTGGGCCTGCAAATAAATTAAACAAGTAATTAGGACAATGCAGGCTTTTATTCTAAAATAAGTATGGAAATATGATACTAAATATGCCATATTAGCGACCAATCACACCCCCATACCTATCTTTTGCTCGTCCTCGAGCAAAACAACTAAACTATACTAAGGATTATTAGACCACTTTCGCAGGTCACGCGATTGCACTGAGCATGTGTAACAAGCCGTTAAACCTCCAGGTTTCCCCTAGAGGACGAGTTTTGTCTCGTGAGGGTTTTCAGCGGATTACACCCACAAAATCCATAAAGAAAGGGAAATAAAGAGTTAGTATTTTCGAAAAGCATTTTGAAAGAGAAAAAATATTTGAAATATAATTGTAAGATCTAAGCAATCTATAAGTTATAGGAAAACTGAATTTTTCATTCCTAAACTTAGTCTCTATTCAAAAATTTGTTATCAATCAAAGTAAGGAGTCAAATTGTACTTCTCATCTAGTCTATTACTTTACCCTAAGTCATATGCACTTGTGACTGTGAAAATTTTGACTAAGGGTTCATTAACTCTAACTCTTATGCCTTATTTATTTATATATATATATATATATATATATATATATATATATATATTTTGGTGGTATTATTCCTTAGTTTAGGCTTTCTAATCTGCCCATGTAACGAGCCTTTAATCGATGACTCCCAAACCAGACGGTCTTAGGGCACCAGGTGAGAAAATACCCCTAGGACTTAAGGACTCGAGCAGACAAGGCCACAAAACTAAGGATTTTATTATATGAACCTCTTTTAGGCGTGAATACTTATGCTTTATTAGGCACAAATACCCAGCTTAATCAGAGGATTTATATATATTTTTCTTTTCAAACTTATCTAATCATCTTTCGCATAAATACTAAGGCTTTCTTAGGCCAAAGCACCTAGCTAATCAATAATTAGATTTGTTTATCTTTTTTTTTTATAAGGCATAAGAATCTTTGTTTTTGAACCCTAAGTGTGTAAGTGTATAAAGTGTGCATATTTCATCAAGGTAAAGATCAAGACTAAATTACTTTGACAAATTTTCTTCCTAACCCTAAAAATCAAACAAATAATCTTATTTTGATCAAGTATAAGAAATCCTAATTTGGATTTTCCTATTCCTTCAAAATTAACTTAATTTCTTACAAAAATAAGTCAAAATATTGTTTCTATTTTTCAAAAAGTTTTTAAAAGTAAAGAAAAATGTTAATTTTTATTTTCCTTTTTTTTTTAAACAAAAAGAAAAGTTATGTTAGTCCCTCCCCCACACCTATCTCATGCATTGTCCTCAATGTATGAATTAATGCATAGATGCATGAAAAAGAAGAAAGGGAAGGAAAATGGTTACCTTAAGGTGGTGGTTCCGGTGGTGGTCTGATTGGTCCACGAAACGCGGCCCAATCAACTTTTCTTGGGTCTCAGAGGAACCCACCAGAAATATCTTTAATATAACCCACTAAAAAGATAAATCCATGAAGGATTTTTATTAAGTATTTTACCCCATCTAATTTCCATATTTCATAATTGATTTCGAAGTCAAATTTATCAACCACCTCGTCCCAGAATGGAGTATGAAATGATAGAATGATTGACTTGGACTCATGAAGGATAGGAACTAATACCAACTCAGGAAGGTGACTTAAATCAAGTAAAGGTTCAAGAGTCGAAATTGGTTCAGGAATTGGGTCCAAGTCAAGAAGTTAAAACTCAAGTCCACATGTATTTTCCAATAATGGAATGTGACCTAATATGGGTGATTCCAGTTCAGGAATGATAGGTGGGGGAATCAAAACTGACTCTAGAATATTATTCAAGTTTGGTAATAAAACAGGAGTCAATATTGATTCAGAAAATTGAACTGGATCACATATGTGAGAATCTAGGTCACATATCTCATTGAGTTCAATATCAAAAAATGGAGAACTTGCCAATTTATCCATGGGATTTTCAAAATTGTAAAGTTGGTCAAGTTCAACATGATCCTCAAAGATGGGTGATTCAATTTCTTTATGAATTGGTACAGAATCCAATGTTGACTCCGGGAAAAGATTGAAGTCAGGTGAAGATACCGGAGTCATAATCGAATCAGGAAATAGAATTGAATCACTAAGTTGGGGTTCAGGATCATAATCATTTTCAAGTTCTATTTCAGGAAAAGGAAAACTAGCCAAACTATCAATATCATTTGGAGTTTGGGTAAGTTCACATGGTTGTTCTGAAATGGAATCTTGATTTCCAAAACAACCTGACTCTTCGGCTCCAACAGAATTGGTAGTGACATCAGAACTGGTCCAACGGTGAGAACGTAGAGACTCGACCATCATATCTATGTCACTATTACGAGCGTTTTAAGCCTGAGTCATGGATTCAAGCATCTCTTCATAGGTGATATGTTCATTGTTTTGATGAAAAGATGAAAAATTGTCTTGGAAGTGGTAGTGAAATTGTGAGTCCATCAATTTTTGGGATTTGTGTTTGGACTCACGCATACTCATTTCCATGATTGATGGTTTCCTATTTTGGACGGGTGGAACTGAGTATGAATCTTGAAAATACTGTGGACTAGGTGGAGAAGGAGGACAAGGTGGTTGGAAATTATGTTCGGGGGAGGTGAATCCCCACTGACTCGGTGAAGAGTTAAAATCATTATGGAAATTATAGTTATTAGATGGGGGGTATGGGTCATATTGATTCGGATAAGACCAATCCGGCACACTAGGTTGGTCAAAGTTATGATATGCTGGGTTGGTAATATCCGAAAATGAAGTCGGTGTGTAATATGAATTATTATTGTAGTTGAAAAAATTATTATTATAGTCCATATCACACAATAGAATACAAACACAGAAAAAAAACAAATAAGCAAACAAATAAAAGAAAAAAATTCTAACTAGGTTAGGGTAGACCTATGACCTAGACGACTCCTAACTGATTAGACTGTCCACGGGAGGTCTAATATAGACTTTGACCACAAGCTAATCAGCCAGGTCAGGGCAAGGTTGGTGGGAGGTTTCCGTCAAAAGACGTTCCTTAATTAAATAACCACCAACCTTCGGGCTTTTGGCCCTTAATCCCTTTCCTAGACACTGATTTGGCAAGAGTCAAGTTCCAACATCTTCCCCCTTAGGATAATCTCCTAATTAAGTCCGAGATGTCCCTAGGGCCAACGTCTACTCAATTTTAGTTAGGCTTGGGTTAGTGAGTGCTTGGAATCTGATTTTTGGGCTAAGGAAGGGTGATTAAATCCCCACCTTATCTTGTTATGGGTTAGTGCCCTTAAAATAATTTTGTGCAAGTGTACAAGATATGTAAGATTCACTTAAAGCGATATAACCAAGAAGTGAGTTCTATGCTAAATGCAATGCATACGTACCTTGCTCCAGCACTCTTCAACAGTAAAAAATAAAGGAATTAAAAAGACACGTGCCTAAAATGCAAATGTCTAATCAATTTTTTTGTTCATTTCAACAAACTTTTTACTGTTGATTATTAGCAGGTTTTTGTGATGGCATATAAGAAATAAATAATTGCAGCAAACTAGAATTTGCAAAGCTAGCAGCCCTGCAAAAACCTGTTAGTAGTCAGCTCTTTATTGCCGCGGATCCGCGGCTTTTGCCGTGGAAACGCGGCAATTCAGAGGGCAATAGGTCTCTGCTTTCTAGAGCAGAGGCCCAATACCACTTGTATGTCACTGCAAACTTATTTTCCTGCTTTGCTTGCCCTGTAACCTGCAACAGAGAAGAAAATTCATTTAGTTCTAAAAAAATTTCAAAAAAAATTCAGATTTCAATAAAAACATGTTACCCTCCCGGCAACGGCGCCAAAATTTGATTGATGCCAAACCTGCACACAAAATACGAAATTTCAGATCTTAAAAATAAACTTGTGCAAGTGCTCAATTCTTCCGCTATAGCAAGTGGCTATGCGGGTCGTGATCCACAAGGAGGGTTTGCGATGGAAGCTTTACAGTTCTTTATTGAAATCGTTAAGAAGAAAAGCGAAGATTCTTCTCTGTTTTTAAGTTAAAAAAAGGAAAAAGGATTATGTTAAAATTAGAGAGAAAATGAGAGATGAAGAAGGTGGAAAAATCAGAAAACAATAAAAGCGACTATGTACAAATGGAGTGAGTGGAGAAGAAAGAGTTGGAGATATGGGGATTTAATTTACAGAAATGAAAGAAAAGAGGATGAAGAAATACTTACCTAGGTTGAGTTGAAGACTTACTTGGAAACCTTTTACAAGTTCTACCCTTTTGCTTCTGAGGCGTTCAACGCATAGATCATAAACTCGAGCTCAGTCCCCGTGCACATTATATCGTCAAGCATATCAAGAACGAAGTGATGCGAGCTTGGAAGAGGAGAACGTCTTCATGAACTATCGCTGGCTCTCACGTAGCTTAGTTATACTTGCTTTGGAATTCACTTGTAGACTCAACAAATACCACCAAGGTAAAGTAGAAAGAGGAAGAGGAAAGCAAAACAAAACATAAACACAAAAAAGAAGCTTTTACCTTTATTACTTACTGAGACAATGGAAGAAAGGAGGAGGAGTACATCGGTGTCACTCTCAACATCAGTCTCTCTCTCTTACTTACATGAATCATCATCTAACCTAAGCCTACATACAAGTTACATAAAAAGAAAAGAAAAACATAAACCTAGAAATGAAAAGCTTGGCTAAGTCCTATCTCTGCATGGTCGTCCCATTTTCAGCGCAAGTATAGGCCTTTTATAGGCCAAAAACCCAACAACCAGAATCCCGGGGAGGTCGGGGGAGCAAACGCTCCCCCTAACTCCCCAACAAAGCCGCGGAAACGCGGCTTTGGCCGCGTTTCCGCGGCCAGGGTGTGGCCAGATGGCCACACCCTGTTGGTGGGTCATCCTGGGAGTTTCTTCTGGCTTTATCCTTTGTTGGTTTCTTCGTTTAAGCCCCGGATTCTGACGAAATGACCTTGGATTCTTGGCTTTAACCGATCGATTCTGAGAGGATTCTTCTCAACCGGTTTTTAACCTCTTGATTTTGCCCTGATTCAGTGTGTGCGAATTAATTCTGATTTAATTCAGAATTCTGGTGGGCTTTTGGGCTCATTTCTCTTCATCTCCTTAAGGATTGGGCCTGTAAATAAATTAAACAAGTAATTAGGACAATGCAGGCTTTTATTCTAAAATAAGTATGGAAATATGATACTAAATATGCCATATTAGCGACCAATCAGGGTGTTCCAGGCATAGTGTTCCCGTGTTCCCGTTAAGACTAGAGTTGCAGCATACATTTGATCATGCATTAATTATGGCTAACATTGTAAGAAGAATGCTTCTAGGTTCCAATTCATCCTCAGGCTCAACTAAGAAGATAGTAAGAAGTAGGGAAGACATAATTCATGAGGACTATTTAGAATGGAAAATTCCAAATGAAAAATTAGAAAACATCTATAGTATAGGAACATTTGACTTCAAAACATCATACGCAATTAAAATTCATGAAGAAACATTCAATATTCAGAATAAATTTCAAACCATTCCATTATTATCCACCTTGGCATTACAAGAATTTCTAAAGAAAGGATTTCGTTACATACATTTTGGCCTAATACAGGTAGCCATTAAACCCTTAGTTCATACAGGTGTAGATATTCCTGTGTATACAGCCTTAAGAGACAAAAGACTAAAAAGATACAAGTCGTCTATTTTGTCTATGATTCAAACAAATATATGTAATGGTCCAGTCTATTTCAATTGTATGCCTAACTACTCTGTATCATTAACAGATCCATTATTCTTAAATTCATTAATCTTAGACATTCATTTACAAGGTGACGAATTTGAAAAATTTACTGAACAAGTAGCAGTTATGTATAAAATGTATTTCAAATTAATGAACTCTAATATGAACCCTAAATTCAAAATGATGAATACCTCTACACAAGAAGAAACTGTCTTACTTCAAATTGAAACTGAACATTCAAAAACTTTGTCCCAAGAAGATTAAAGTGGAATGAAATCACAATTCCAGAGGAATTTAGGATTGAAAATCCTCAAACTCCTAGAGACGTAGAAAGAACAGAAATTTTTGATATTATTGAAGAAAATGATGGAACGGTATTAATACAATTTAATTCGCTGAGAGAAAAACCTTCAACCTCTTTCAGGTATCCTGAATCTAGTAGGAGGTCATGCTCAGATTATTCATTACAACAGCCCATTAAAGTATTTCATAAATCTCCTCTTCCAGAAATGGATCAGAAAAATTATTCTCCGACATCATCACAGATGAAAGGAGACTTTAGTAGTGAGATTAATATCATTATTAGTGATAAACCATTCATTAATAATAGTTTTGAATTAATGAAAGACTTCAGAGAAGAATCCGAATATTTTAATTGGTTCTCGAAATTTGATAAAACTTATCAGGAAATATTAATAAAAGAATGGATCACTGATATAGAAAAACATAAAATTAATTTTAACTTCGAAATATGGTTAGAATATTATTTAATAAAACAGGGCATTCAAAACCCGTACAACCAATCTCAAATCAATGTTCAAACTAGTTTATATAAAAAATGGCAATTATCCGACGGTCAAACAGTAACTCTATCTATCCCCCATTGCAATCTATTAAAATTACTACTAAAGAAGGGGACATTACTGCCTCACCCTTTAAAAAGGGAAAAGATAATAATGAACCGGTTAACCTTGAAGATATTAAGAAAATATATCATCAAAATAATTATTCAAATCAAATGCTGCACACGATAGCACAACAAATAGATTCTTTATCAACTGAAATTAAAGGGGTACACAAAGAGTCCAGTCCTAAATTTCCACAAAGTTATTCAGCACCACATTTTCAACCAACTAATATACAAATTGAATTTGAAGAAAAAATTCAACCACTAAACTTACTAGGACAAATAACTCAAGCTCTAGAAAAAATTAATAAAGATATTCCAAGCACATCAAAGATAAATACGATTGAAGAACAAAATGCATCAGAATCTGAATCTGCTGAAGACTCTTCAGCCTCAGACAATTCCTTAGTACAACAAATTAATCAAATAGAAGATGATATTCAAAGAACAGATCAAGATTTAGAAATTAATATAATTCATCGAAAATACAAGCAGCATAACAATTCATACAAAAATTATTGGCGTAAAGGAAGAACTAGGAATTATTATCCTAGGCCAACCCCTCCAGATATTCAATATGAAGAACGAGCAATATTCAAGTCAAGTTAAGATGGTACTTTAGTTTATGAATGGAATATTGATGGCAAAAGTGAATATGAAATATTAAACACTTTACAGGAAATGGGTATGGCAGTAACTGCCTACAAAACAAACTGACTACCAAAACAAAATGCCACTGTTTACATTGTCACCGGATTCACTGGTCAATTAAAATATTGGTGGGATAACTCATTGACCCTAGAAGACAAACAAACTATTTTAAATCACGAAATAGAAGTAGAAGATGCTCAGGGAACAATTACTAGGAAAAATGATTCTACTAGTTTTCTCATCGTCACAATAGCAACACATTTTGTAGGAAACCCTGCAGAAGAATTAGGATCGTCAAAAATATTCCTTACTAACCTTCGATGTCCAACCCTTTTTGATTTTCGATGGTATAAAGATATGTTTCTAACTTATGTGTTAAAACGGTCCGATTCAACCAAATCTTTTTGGAAAGAAAAATTTATTACAGGTCTACCCAATTTATTTTCACAACGAGTTTTCACCAGTATTAAAAAGGCCATGGGAATTGAAGATGATAATATTAATTTTAGTACTGTTACATACGGTCAATTATTTGCATTCGTTAAAAAGGAAGCACTACTAGCCTGTCAGGAATTAAAATTTCAAGCCAAATACGGTAATAAACGAAAAGAAATGGGCCCTTTCTGTAAAGCATTTGGCATCATAGGAATAAAAGCTCCCTCAATAGAAAAGAAACGCAAACAAAAAATGATTCCTTATAAAAAGCATAAGCCAAAGAAATACAAATATTCTCGAAAACATTCAAACGAAGATTATTATCAATCTAAAAGAATTACTTGTTATAAATGTGGCAAACTGGTCACATCGCAAGTAAATGTAAATTAAAAGGCAAAAATAGAATTAATGAAATCATAGACAATCTATCAGATATAGATTCAAACATAAAAGAAAATTTTAAAGAAAAATTACAACTCTATTCTGAAATTAATAAAATATCTGAAGATGATGGATTTTACTATTCTTCAAGTTCTAGTGACCATACGTGTACATGTAAACAAATTATATGATTAATACAAGAAACACTCTAAAATTACCTAAGGCAAAAAATTTAAAAAAGATTCAAAAGAATAGATATTCGATATGATACAACAGATTCCAGACCCGAAAAAACAAAAGGAACATTTAGAAAAATTGAAAACCCTAATAATCAATGAAGAAGACAATACGGATAAACTAATTCAACCTTTTAGTATCTCAAAACTTTTTGAGACCTATCCCGTAAATACAACCTTGAAGCCCTAACCAAATAGCATTCATGAACTTCGAACAGAAATAAAATTATTAAAAGAAGAAATTAAGATATTAAAGAAAATTTAAGCCAAATAGGAACAAAAAATTTAGCATACGAAACCCAAATGTGCCTTATTCAGACTCAACTCGATAAAGGAAAAGAAATTGCAACCATATCGGAAGAAGAGTTACCTTTCTCATTAAACGAAATCACCATTTCAACCACTGAACCCTCTGACTCTAACTTCATTTCAACTATTAAGGGATTCACATATCAGAAATGGTTTGTATTCATAAATATTACAATTCACAATTCTAAATTCACAATATTCATAGGGGAACCATAACACCAATCAATAGATCAATAGAATTTGCAAACAAATTTCCCGATGAAATTAAAGAAAAAACCCAGTTACAAAGATTTTTAGGATGTTTAAATTACGTATCTGATTTCATCCCAAAAATACGAATAATTAGTGCACCATTATTTCAAAGACTCCAAAAAAATCCACCTGCATGGTCTGATAAGCATACTCAAGTAGTCAAACAAATTAAAGAGAAAGTCCATTCATTACCATGTCTATGCATTCCTTATCCTCATGCATTAATGATAGTTGAAACAGATGCATCGGATATAGGATATGGTGGCATACTGAAACAAAGATTTCAACAAACATCTCATGAGCAACTGGTTAGATTTCATTCTGGGGTATGGCTCGGTCCTCAAAAATCTTACTCCACCATCTAAAAGGAAATTCTTTCCATTGTTCAATGTATTTCTAAATTCCAAGATGATCTTCTGAATAAAAAATTCCTTCTCTGAATTGATTGTCAATCCGCTAAATTTATTCTTGAAAAAGATGTTTAAAATATTGCATCTAAGCAAATTTTTGCTAGATGGCAAGCCATTCTTTCTATTTTTGATTTTGATATAGAGTATCTTAAAGGTTCAAATAATTCCTTACCCGATTTCCTAACTCGTGAATTCTTAACCACAAATTCAAAATGAGTACCGACAAAGGCAAATCTCCGATTCAAAAGACCGTCAATTCCAAAGACTATGAAATAAAATCTCATCACTTTCATCCTCGCCTATTCAAAGTCCCAATAAATTTCAAGTCTTAGGTAATTTTCCTCCTCTTCCTTATGCCATGACTCTTCAAACGCCTTCTGCCAAAATTCAAAACACATCACGCCCTCAGTCAACATATGATTCATCTCCTTATTTCACCAAAAGGAATCCAGAACATCTAC
>JAVJIF010018097.1:0-7500 GCA_038442645.1 Agave tequilana | reverse complement strand
CCCCTGCAGAGCAACAGAGAAGGGGCGTCCAGAGGCGAGCAAAGGGCCAAAAGCTAGGGTTTAGGTTTTAGGTTAGATTTTATTTTCATTTTGTAAATTTTGTAACTGAGAGTGGAGATGCTTTCATGGAGGAAGGAATCATACTTGTACTGAGGTGACATCGGTGTAAGTTTTTATTTTTCCCCCATTGTTAATAAAAATCTGCTCGAGGTTGGTTTGTTTTTATTCTTGTTTCATTGTTTCTTTATTCTCGCTTTATCTTTGTTTTTCTAATCTTGTTCTATGTTATTGTTTCTCTCTGATGACTTGCAATCCGTGAGATCCGATTGCTTCGAGACTGCCTAGCCAACGAAGATCCCTTGATGGCTTATGGCGACGAACATCCTATACGCCATACTTGCAAATCTTCTGAGAAAAAGTAAGTCGTCGCAAAAGGATCGAAGGTAAGTAAGACGCCCCTTCTCTGTTGCTCTGCAGGGGTATTTATAGGAGATATAGGAAGTAGAGTCCCAGTACAACTCCTCAACGAAAACGCATCGCCAACCGCCTCAGGATTGCCGCGGAATCTTGGATTTTGCCGCGGATTTGCGGCATTTTGTGGAATCTGGCCACGCGCTTTGGCGCGTGGCCTCACCTGGTCCGTCCATCTGGGCGCTTGCTTCTGGAAGTATGATCCTGGCTCTTAATATTGGGATATGGATATAATTTGGAAATCAAGTTATCTAGATTTTGTATTCTCCCAATCTCTTTTAAACGAATTTCCTTCTCATCTTTGGCTTTTATGCTCATCCTGCAAGAGTTTAGAGTTGGGTAGAATTCTATCCTTCCCTCATCTTTAATAATTGCAACTTTAGCCCTTTGTGTATTTGCACTTTGACAATTGATATTTGCACTTTTACACCTGGGCTTCAATTTGTTGACTTTTGGGCTTCATTAAGCTTTATTTATTATAAAAATAAGAATTCGAGGCCTGCACACAATAAATTACAAATTATTAATAAATGTGCAGAATTAAATGAATAAATATGAAAATGTGATGGTAAATATGATGATAAAAATGCACTTTTCACTACCAATCAAGTACCGTTGAGTCTTGAGTGGGTCATCTGGAAGCCATTAACAACCAGAGGGTAGGATTTTGTTAATGAATGAACAGAGTGTTTTGTAGTCAGGAGTTTCTGTGAATGTGGTCAGGAGTAGATGTTCGGGATTTTTCTTGGTAAAATAGGGGGAGGAATCGGATTGAGGTCGTGGAGTATTTTGAATTTTTGTACGAGTTGGTATATCAAAAGGAAGAGGAGGAAAGTTACCAAGAACTTGGAATCTGTTGGGACTTTGAATAGGAGATGTTAAGAGGGATGAGATTCTTATCTCATAGTCTTTTGAATTAACTGTCTTTTGAATTGAAGGCTTTCCTTTGTCGTCGTTCATTTTGAATCTGTGGTCAAGAATTCACGAGTCAGAAATTAGGCAAGGAGTTATTTGAGCCTTTGAGATATTCTATATCGAAATCAAAAATGGAAAGGATGTCTTGCCATCTGGCAAAGATTTGTTTGGATGCAATGTTCTGAACATCTTTTTCAAGGATGAACTTAGCAGACTGACAATCGATTCGAAGGAGGAATTTTTTGTTTAAAAGATCGTCTTGAAATTTGGAAATGCATTGTACGATGGAAAGTATTTCTTTCTTAATAGTGGAATATGACTTTTGGGGGCCAAGCCAAACGCCTGAATGAAATCTAACCAACTGTTCTTGTGATACATGCGTGAGTTTTTGTTTTAATATGCCTCCGTATCTTATATCGGATGCATCTGTTTCGACTATCATGAATGCATGAGGATGAGGAATGCATAGACATGGTAATGAATGAACCTTTTCTTTGATTTGTTTGACTATTTGAGTGTGCCTTTCCGACCATGCCGGTGGATTCTTCTGAAGTCTTTGGAATAGTGGTGCACAGCTTATTCTAATTTTTTAAATGAAGTCCGACACATAATTTAGCCATCCTAAGAACCTTTGTAATTGAGTCTTATCCTTAATTTCGTCAGGAAATTTGTTTGCAAATTCTATCGATCTATTGATCGGTGTTATAGTCCCTCTATGAATATTGTGTCCTAAGAATCTAATGGACGTTTGAAATAGCTTCATTTTAGTTAGCGAGACTACTAACCCGTTTTTCTTTATAGTATGAAAAAAGATATTGAGGTGTTTGAAGTGTTGGTCTATATTTTCCGAGTAAATCAGAACATCATCGATATATACTATGGTAAATGTTGTATAAGGATTGAATATATCGTTCATGATTCTTTGGAATTCTGAAGGGGCGTTTTTTAATCCGAAAGGCGTTACATTCCATTCATAGTGGCCGAAAGGTACAGTGAATGCTGTTTTGTATCGGTCTTGTTCAGCTATTTAAATTTGCCAGAATCCTGATTTCATATCGAATTTGGAAAATAGTTTGGCATTATATAGTCTTTTTAATAAATCCTTTTTGTTTGGGATTGGATATCTAATCCATTGTAATACCTTATTTAATGGTTTGTAATTGATTACTAATCTTGGAGTTCCTCTCTCCTTTTCCGCTTGGTTCATTACATAGAAGCCTGCACAGCTCCACGGGGACTTTGAAGGTCTTATTAATTTTTTGGCAAGGAGGGTTTGTAGTTCCTTCTTGCATATCTCTAGTAGGTCATGATTCATTTGAATAGGTCGAGCTTTGGTTGGGATATCTTTCTCTGAGAAATCCTTTTCGTAGGGAAGACTTACGATGTGTTTCTTTCTTTCCCAGTTCCTTAGTGTATAATTGTTGGAGTTGCTTGATACGTTGTTGAATATGTGTATCTTGTAATTGTTGATTTATTTTGTGATACAGGATATCATCTTGGAGGAATAGGATTTTGTTTTGTTTTCGTTGAATTAGGTTTATACTTTGGTAAATTGAATTAGTTTGTAAAGTATTTAATTCTTTGTATTTTATAGGGGTTATAAATTTGAATAAGATCTTTTCTCCCATGATTTGTGTACCTAAACCTGTGGAATCTACCCAAAAGTGATAAATCTGTGTTAGGAAGGGAATGCCTAGTATTACATCAGTATTTAGGTCGTCTACAATGATGAATTGGTGTTTGAAACACATCTTATCATTACATATTGATGTTTTAGTGAGTTTTCCTTTTACCTTTAAGGGTGAATCGTTTGCTGTTACCAATTTTTCATTTGTTGATTCATAATATTTGGTTGGAAATATACCGTCTCTGATTACGCTGTGGTCAGCTCCAGAGTCGATCATGGCAGTAAAATTGGATTTAAAGTTGTGAATAGTAAGGTTTATGTATACGAACCACTTTTGGTAAGGGAATCCGTTAATGGTTGAGATGAAGTTAAAATCGGAAGGCTCAGTTGTTGAAATGGTGTTTGATTTAATGAAAAAGGGGGATTTTCATCGAACGGATTTGATATTGTTGCAATCTCTTTTCCTTTGTTAAGTTGGGCTTGAATAAGGCATATTTGTGTCTCGCATGCCAAGTTTTTGATTTCCATTTGGGTTAGATTTTGTTTGATGTTTTTAATTTCTTCTTTTAATAATTTTATTTCTACTCGTAGTTCATGAATGTTACTTGGTTGGTGATTTAATTTTGTAGTTATGGGATAGGTTTCAAAGAGTTTTGAAATGCTAAAGGGTTGAATTAATGTATCTTTGTCTTCTTCTTCCTTCATAATTAGGGTTTTTAATCTTTCTAAATGTTCCTTTTGTTTTTCCGGGTCAGGAATCTGTTGTATCATATCAAATATTAATTCTTTAGTAGCCTTTTTAGAGTTTGTTGTTTCCTGTAATTTTAGAGTATTTCTTTTGATCATATTAATCTGTTTACATTTACACGTTTTGTCGCTAGAACTTGAGGAGTTATAGAACTCATCATCAGATATCTTATTAATTGAGAATAAAGTTGTAATCTTTCTTTAAAATTTTCTTTTATGTTTGAATCTATGTCCGATATATCGTCTATTATCTCATTAATTTTATTTTTTCTCTTTGATTTACATTTGCTGGCAATATGGCCAGGTTTGCCACACTTGTAGCAGGTGACCTTTTTAGGTTGGTAATAGTCTTCATTTGAGCGTTTCTGGGGATACTTGGAATATTTGTTTTTTCGTGGTTTAAACCTTTTGTAGGAGATGGATTTTTGTTGACGTTTTTTCTCCATAGAGGGAGCTCGTATTCCTGTGATGCCAAATGCTTCACAGAACGAACCCATCTCTTTCCTTTTATTGCCGTATTTCGCTTGGAATTTTAACTCTTGACATGCTAATAAAGCTTCCTTCTAACAAACGCGAATAATTGTCCATAAGTAATCGTACTAAAATCGACGTTGTCATCTTCTATTCCCATGGCCTTCTTAATACTATTAAAGACTCGTTGTGAAAATAAATTGGGTAAACCAGTAATGAATTTCTCTTTCCAAAAGGATTTTGTTGAGTCTGACCTCTTTAATACATGGGTTAGGAACATATCCTTGTACCACCTAAAATCTGAAAGTGTTGGACATCTTAAATTGGTAAGGAATATCTTTGAGGATCCTAACTCTTCCGCAAGATTTCCAACAAAGTGTGTTGCTATGGTAATTATTAGAAAACTAGTAGAATCATTTTTTCTAGTAATGTTCCCTTGGGCATCTTCTACTTCCATCTCATGGTTTAGAATGGCTTGCTTATCTTCTAGGGTTAATGAATTAATCTACCAGTATTTTATTTGCCCTGTAAATCCAGTAACTATATATACCGTGGCATTTTGTTCTGTTAATCTATTTGTCTTGTATGCCGTTACGGCCATACCTATCTCTTGAAGAGTGTTTAATATTTCGTATTCACTTTTTCCATCAATATTCCATTCATATACCGGAGTACCATCGTAACTCGATTTGAATATCGCTCTTTCTTCATATTGAATGTCTGGAGGTGTCAGTCTAGGATAATAGTTTTTTGTATTACCTTTACGCCAGTAGTTCCTACTATCATTTTGTTTATATCTCCTATGATTTCCAACAAAGTGTGTTGCTATGGTAATTATTAGAAAACTAGTAGAATCATTTTTTCTAGTAATGTTCCCTTGGGCATCTTCTACTTCCATCTCATGGTTTAGAATGGCTTGCTTATCTTCTAGGGTTAATGAATTATCCCACCAGTATTTTAATTGCCCTGTAAATCCAGTAACTATATATACCATGGCATTTTGTTCTGTTAATCTATTTGTCTTGTATGCTGTTACGGCCATACCTATCTCTTGAAGAGTATTTAATATTTCGTATTCACTTTTTCCATCAATATTCCATTCATATACCGAAGTACCGTCGTAACTCGATTTGAATATCACTCTTTCTTCATATTGAATGTCTGGAGGGGTCAGTCTAGGATAATAGTTTTTTGTATTACCTTTACGCCAGTAGTTCCTACTATCATTTTGTTTATATCTCCTATGAATCCTATTAATTTCTAACTCTTGATCTGTTCCTTGAATATCGTCTTCTACTTGGTTTATCTGTTGAACAATTGAATCTTCTGAGGCCGAATCTTCTTCTACAGAGTCCTCTGCAGATTCGGGTTGTGAAATATTTTGTTCTTCTATCGTGTTTATTTTTGAAGTACTTGGAGTATCCTTAGTAATCTTTTCGAGGGCTTGAGTTATTTGTCCTAACAAATTCATGGGTTGGATTTTCTCCTCAAATTCAATTGGTATATTTGTGGGTTGAAAGTGTGGTGCAGAATAGCTTTGTGGGAATCTAGGGTTTGGTTCTTTATGAACCCCTTTAATCTCTGTTGACAGTGAATCGATTTGTTGTGCTATTGTGTGTAACATTTGATTTGAATAATTATTCTGGTGATATAATTTTTTAATGTCTTCTATATTGACTGGTTCATTATTATCCTTTCCCTTTTTAAAGGGTGAGGCAGTAATTTGTCCTTCATTGGTAGTGATTTGGATTGATTGTAATGGAGGGTAGATGGCAGTGATGGTTGTTTTCCCATCTGACAGCTGCCATTTCTTATATAGGCTAGTTTGGACATCAATTCGGGATTGTTCGTAGGGTTTTGTAATACCTTGTCTCATTAAATAGTGTTCTAGCCAAATTTTGAAGTTAAGATCTAGTTTATATTTTTCCATGTCGGTGATCCATTCCTTTATTAATATCTCTTGGTAAGTTCTATCGAATTCTGAGAACCAACTGAAATATTTGGATTCTTCCCTAAAATCTTTCATTAACTCGAAGCTTTTATTAATAAATGGTTTTTGACTAGTAATTACATTAATTTCCCCGATAAATTCTCCTTTCATTTGGGATGATGTTGGAGAATAGTTCTCTTGATTCATTTCCGGAAGGGGAGACTTATGGAATACTTTGATGGGTTGTTGAAAGGAATAATCAGAACATGATTTTCTGCTAGGCTCAGTGTATCTATAGGAGGTTGAAGGTCTTTCTCTTAATGAGTTGAATCTTATTAATAATGTTCCGTCATTTTCTTCTATTATATCTGAAATCTCCGTTTTTTCTATATCTCTTGGAGGTTGAGGATTTTCTATTTTAAATTCCTCTGGAATTGTAATCTCATTCCATTTTAATCTCTTGGGAACGAAGGTCTTTGACTGTTCAGCTTCAATCTGAAGTAGGACAGTCTCCTCTTGAGTAGGGCAACTTATCATTTTGATCCGTGGGTTCATATGGGAACTCATTAACTTGAAGTACATTTTGTACATGACCGCTACTTGTTCGGTGAATCTTTCAAACTCATCACCTTGCAGGTGAATATCTAGAATTAACGAGTTTAGGAATAATGGGTCTGTTAGTGATACAGAGTAATTGGGCATGCAGTTGAAATAGACTGGTCCATTACATATATTAGTCTGAATCATATATAGGATGGACGACTTATACCTTTTTAATCTCTTACCCCTTAACGTTGTGTATACAGGAATGTCTATACCAGTATGAACTAGAGATTTAATAGCAACCTGCATTAATCCAAAATGCATATATCGGAATCCTTTCTTAAGGAATTCTTGTAACGCTAGGTTAGATAACAGTTGAATAGTTTGGGATTTATTCTGAATGTTGAATGTCTCTTCATGAATCTTTATAGCATATGCAGTTTTGAAATCAAAGGTGCCTATACTGTAAATGTTTTCTATCTTTTCTTTTGGAATTCTCCATTCTAGGAAGTCTTCATGAACTATGTCTTCTCTACTCTTTACAACTTTCCTGTTTGTTCCTGAGGTCGAACTAGAACCTAGAAACATTCTTCTTACAATATTAGTCATCACTCAAGCATAACTAACTGTATGCTGAATCCTTGGTCGACTGGAACACGGGAACACTAGGCCTGGAACACCCTAATCCTCAACGGGCTTACCAACGGACTTACAAGCTTACCAACGCCTACGAGAATGCAACATGCTATTATTATGCAGTAATAGGTATATATATAGGTATGTATATATATATATA
>JAVJIF010018096.1:0-61450 GCA_038442645.1 Agave tequilana | reverse complement strand
CGTCTCACCATTACATAAGTACTGATATCATGACCCTAATACTGCAGGAATATACGGATATTCTAGGACACTGGACACCGTCATTTTATAGACACACTGATCACTGTCAGGACATGCACGTGCACTGAGATAGTACACGGATAGACCACTGCATGGACTACTTCATTTCATGCCCATGCTACACATGCCTGCATTTCATATTTCCATATCACTGTTACATCGGCATATTATGTTGACGTATCACTGTTACAACACGGCATATTATGTTTACGTATCACTGTTATACATGCATGTTATGTTTCCATCGCCCTGTTACCAGTGCATGTATGCTTTCTCTATACTGTCATAGAATCCCCGTTCATAGTACATGTATTATTGTTCCATGTACCGTATTCATGTTATGATTGCTCATGTTACTGATATGGATATACTCGATACTGGACATGAGAGCTGTTGATATGCGATATGTGGAATCCCACATCTATTGTTCATGTTATATTGTTCATGGTATATTGTTCCCGTGATATTGTTCCCGTTTCGGGTATATTGTTCTCGTTATATTGTTCTACGCTATCAACAGAGCTCAAGTCCAGTTAACATGTTACCCTATCATGTACAGTGGTTGTCTTGTTACATTGTATACTTGATATAACAGATCATAATGATAACTGGGTTTGGGGGAGACTGACGGTTGATTAGATCTTATCGGGTGATGTACTGGATCCATATTGTTTTCCCACTGCAGGGGACGGTAGGAGGGCTGCCTACCAATTGCTCCATGAGCTCTTGTTACTTGATTCATGCTCCCCTCTTAGCGGAGGGCCCTGGTCCTGGCAGCCAGGGGCTTGTTTAAGGCCGTGATCCCGGGTATGCACGGGATACATCCACCGATAAGAACTCCTCGACCACGGGTTCCAATTAACATAATAAAACAGTATACACAATAGTGACGTCGGGAACACTTGATATTTGGTTGCTCTCTCGTTTGGATAATGGTACCCGTAGGCCATGTCCGGATGGGTTCGACTGGGGTGCGGGCTTCAGTATGAACCGCCAGTGGTATGGGACACTGGAAGAGAGTAATTAAAATAGCAGGTGGTACTGATTGCTACTATGGTATAAATGACATGACTTGGACATGACTTGCCTGATATATGTTTAGTTATACTTGTTACTGTTCCTGATCATTTATTCGGTACCGTGTTACTTGTATACTTATTACTGTATCTGTTTCCTGTTACACTTTCTGTGATGGCATACTACGCATGTCCACAGTACATCTATTCTGTTTCCTGTATTCCTTGCAGACATCGTGACTGTATATGCACGACACCGTATGATGGTTATATTGTATATGCTCACATGCATGTTCATATTGCATATGCCCACCTGCATGTTCATTTACATCACTACCATATTCATTTCCATCACGTCACCATATTATATAAACTGGACACGACTATAGACATGACCCGATGGTAACCGGCTAGGTAGTGATGGTACCAAAAAGATGACATGTTTAATATATTTCTACTGCTTCCTCTATGCTTATGATATCATGTTACTTGTACCACATCATATTATACATTAGTATCGTGCTTGTATTATTATGTATATATTCCTGCCTTCTTCATTTTACCACTCACTAGGTCGCTTTCTGACGACCCTGGGTTTGCATGCCCAGATTGGAGATCCGAGTTACCATAGCTTCAGAGAGTGCCTTGGAGTCACATGGGAGATTCCGCATCGGGACTATTCCTAGGTATCTTTGTGCTTTATTTCCGTTATCTTCTTTGTCCCCATTTTTCATATTTGTTATGATTGCTGACCTCTTTCTGCAGGTATTCTTGTACTGCTTTCATGCTGGACCTCATATCTATATGGAGGTATTGTACTGTACTGAGGCTTAACGTACGCGTGAGCGTGTTTTTCACCTCGCGTATGTACGTCGCCATAACGTCCCCGTACCTGCGGGATCGGGGCGTTACACTAGTCGACTAGGCCACCCTATAGAGTCGACTAAGGCTAAACTGTAAGTCGACTAATTCTGAAGCTATAGTCGACTAATTTGCTCCACACGTACCTGCTTCTTTACTAACAGCCAGGGATTTATGTAGTCGACTACCCTTTCTGGTATAGTCGACTAACTCAAGTACTAGTCGACTTGAAGTTTCCTATAGTCGACTAATTTGGGTCAAAAGTTGTGTTACTCTCTGTTTGTCACCTATAGTCGACTACCCTCCTGGTGTAGTCGACTAATCCAATATATTAGTCGACTATAGAAGTCGACTATAGTCGACTAAAACTGTCAAAAACAGATTGTTAACTTTCTGTTTGCTCTCTGTATCTGGGATTAGTCGACTACAGTCTATATGTAGTCGACTAGTCCTGCTATCCAGCAGTTTATCTGCCTAAATATCACACTTATAGTCGACTATCCAAGGACAAAGTCGACTACTCTACAATAGAAATTGCCTGATAAGAAGCATTTCCAGATTAAACGTTAAGGATTTATGCATGATTATATCATAGGACTTATATTTAGTAATATCCATATACATACACATAATCTCCCCTTCTCTACGCCTCCGTTCAACTCGGTCCCTTCCTCCGTTACATAAATATAAAATCTCCCCTTCTACGCCTCCGGTTCAACCCGGTCCCTTCCTCCATACATAAATATAAAAAATCTCCCCTTCTACGCCTCCGGTTCAACCCGGTCCCTTCCTCCATCACATCATACCATCATACGATATCAATATGCAAGACATATAGTAATATCATGAATTCGTAAACAAAAGTAGCAAGTAATTGCGGAATTTAAAACATATGAGTCTTTGTGAAGTAGCTAGCATTTCTAGATATCACAATCTATGCATGATCCCAAAATATACATAAGGTCAAATACTTGTGTTCTCTTACGCTTTATTTCATTTCTACTTATTTCTACTCATCATGTTGTTAAGATTAGCATGTTCTACTCACTCTTTAAGTAGTATGGTCTGATTTTTGGCTGTTTCTAACTGTGTTGCGCTGCTGTTCCTTGTTGTGCTGCTGAGGAGGCTGCCTTCTGCTGCTGCTGCTAATGCTGTGCTGCTGCTGCTGCTCTCCTTTGTTGCTGCTGCTGCAACTGCAGGAAAGGGAAGAGAGGGAGAGAGTTTGTGAAGAGAGAGAGAGAGTGTTGATCAAAGTGTTTAATCCTCTTCATCCCCCTCTATTTATAGCCTCTAACTTTCCATAATAATGTGCCATGTGTCCCCTATTTCTACTCTACTCCATACCCATACCAAGCTCCATATCTCTCCCCTCTCTCCATGAGGTACAAGCATGGGGGGCATGGGGTGAGTTTGACCATATGGGGGTATTCTTATACCTATATACATAAATGTAATAAATACTATGTATATACTTGCTCATACATACACATTAATAAACATGACTTAACTAGGTATCATGCATGCATACTATTTCTCATTACCTCTTTTAAGGTATGATTATTTAGGGAAAGTAATGCTCTAATTAAGGCAAGTGTTACACCCAGAGTGTCCCATAAGACTATATGGTGACAATAAGACAACAATACACATTGCTGAAAAGGACATGTTCTATGAGAGAACCAAACACATTGAGGTTCATTGTCATATAGTTTGTAAGAAGCTTGAGAATGAGATCATTATGGCGAAGCATGTATTATCAGGACACCAGTTAGCAGATCTTCTTACCAACCACTGTAAAACAAGGGTAGATTTTATTTGTGACAAGCTGGGCATATATAATGCATATGCTCCAGCTTAAAGGAGAGTGTTAGAAAAATATGATTTATATAACGAGTAGTATATGAGTTGTATTAGGAGTAGAATAGGAATATCAATTGATTTAGATTTTCTTGTATTTATAAATATAATGAGAGGAGAGAGATTTCAAACCAACCTCTCTTCAAAATCTCTGATACTACTTTGACATTATTGATGTAGGCAATGCCTCAAATAAATAAACATCACAATTCTCCTCTAATCCTAATAAGATTAGGATAATACACATATTTAATTTGGAGTAGGAAATCAAACCAAAATAGGAAACAAAAGAAGAAAACCAAAATAAAGAAAAATCCTAGTAGAAATATAATCATATTTCTACTCTAACATCTCCTCTCAAGTTGGAGCATAGAGATCAAATATGCACAGCTTACTGTATAAATAGAAATCACTATCGCAGTAGTCACTACCATAACCACCAACGTCAGTCGACCATATGATCTCACCACAAATCATAACCAAAACCAACTGAGATCTATAGAAACCTTAGATCTTATAACGAATCACAATCAAGAGATCTGTAGCGACGAATCACGAACAACAATGACCCACGAACAAACAATGACGAACCATGAATGATCAAACAATGATCATCTAACGATGAGCCACCATGGCCATCACCATAACCACCTCCTCAATCGCCACCACGGCCACCATCTCTACCACCACGAACCATGAACGAACAACGACGAATCACGATGAAACACGAACGATCATCAACGATCTTCTAATGACGAACCACCATGGTTGCCACCAGGACCACCTCCTCATTGTTACCATGACCACTATCTCTATCACCACGAATCACGAACGATCATCTCGTCCATCCCCGTCGAACTCAGCGAGGAGTTCGATTCGCGAGATGGACAGAACATACAGTACTTTCAAGTTGCTATGATACTAAGTGAAGTTTGTAAGTAAAGAGAGAGGTGAAGAGAAGAGAGAAAAAAGATAAAGAGAAGACCGTATATTATTATTGATTTGAGCAATACCCCAAATATATAAGCATCACAATACATGATAAGAAAACTTCTAATCCTAATAACACTAGGATAATACACAATATTCAAATTGGAATAGGAAATCAAAATAGAAAACCAATCCAAAATAAGAAACCAAAATAAAGAGAAATTCTAATAAAAATAGAAATCTTATTTCTATTCTAACATCTCTTTTAGATCATATTATAATATCATTCACATGCATCATAATTTTATGCTTCAATCTTCAAGTTTGAGTAGAGAGAAATTCATGTCATGGCTAGGAATTCAAAATGATAGGAGATATTATGGTTGATATTAAAGAATAAGAACTCTCGAGCCAGCTCACTACTGAGGCCTGCATTTTTTTTGCTAACTAATTGGGATTAAACCCAGCTGCCCAAAGGAGGAAGGCCGACTAAGGCCAGAAACATAATTCTAGATTTAGGCCCAGGCACACCCATGTATCACAATCTGATAGACTTTTCATGGAAAAATGAAGTGTAAACTGTAGAGAAATCCTTCAAATTAAGCTTCTGCATAGGGCTATTTTTTCTCTATTTGTTCTGCATAAAGCTGAATAATATTTCCAAAATTGACATCAAAGAAAGCTAAATAAGATGTTTTATCCCAAAATGAACTTAAGATCAATGAAAAATCTTTCACACTGTACAAATCAGATTGCATTGCCAATTGAATTAAAGGCAAACATGAATTAAACTACCAAACAGCATGAACTGTCAAAAATCCCAACACTCTCTCATTGACAAAAGCTAAGTACAAAATTGATAGAGGTAACAGATGTTGAATGTCTTTTAACATCTTCTCGAAGAAATCCACAACAGAGCCTTCCACTTTTCACCTGAGCCTGGATTCAACTCCCTTGTTATGAAAAGCCGAGAGTGAGAAGAAAGACCGAGGTGCTGCAAGATTCAAGACGATGAATCAGTGACCAAAACACTCCAGAATCAAAACAAAAAGAGTAGACACTTATATTGCAGGATTCTTCCAAAATTTCAATGCTGGAATAATTTTGTAAGTATTTCTTTGATCTACTTCATAATTTGTATAGCTTATCAACCTGTACTATATGCAATCTTGACATCTTTTACAGGAAACAACATATATTGCAATTGGGTCGAGATGTCATCATGATTTTATCGTCTGACATGGAAATCAAATTGTCAACAATTATCAGGTGAGGCTGCCAACTAAGATTATAATCTACATTATAGTGACTTAGATTTTCTGCTTACTGTAATTTGCAATCTTTATGAGAGAGAAGTTCAATGAGGAATTACATTTAGGCAAGTTTTTCTGATAGATGATCCTTCCTCACATTGAAGTTTGTGGGCGTACGGATTGACCTGCGTGGGGTTTGAACTGCAAAGAGGAAGCAACATTGAGTTCTAGATGATTATGAGGTTTATGCATCGTTTTCCAGGAAAACAGTCGATACCTTCTTGTTGTTCATGCAGGTTCATGCCCTCACTGAAACTGAAGCCATCACAGGCATGAAGAGGAAACCCCAACCTCAAAACCCTTGTTTGCTCCGATACCTGATCACGGCCAACTTCTGTGTCGTAATCAGCTCCTGAAACAGCCAAAATTGATGCACGATCACCTACTGTACTCTTCTTCCCAAAGTGCAGAAATTTTTTCAGTGAACTGTCAGGAGCAAGGAACGGTATCTGAGCAGTTCCCCACTTCTTCCTCACTCTCGTGCCATCTTGCGAATACAGAGAAGACGTAATACTGCCAGTAGGCGAATCTAATGAAGAAGCATCGACGACATCCACTGATGCTTCATTGAGGCTAGAAGACATGGAGGTTCTAAGCTTCGACAAGCCAGAGCCAGCATCGGAACCTATACCCTTCCCTTTCTTTAAAAATGGCTTCGACACGCTTTGCTCCTTACAAGTAGTCCTTTGTGGTGTCAGAGGAGCGACTGAGCTTTTTCTCAAGGAAGCAGACCTTGGTGGCTTCTCCTCCTTGAAGAAGCTAGCCCCTGCGCTCGTGCTCTTGCTTCGAGGGACGCCAATTGGCTGAGTGTGGGTGTTTGATTTGCTGATCACGGTTGATGGCTTCGCGTTCTCCTTTCTGAAGTCAGAGATAGGAGCCGAGCTTCTCGAAAATCGAGATGTTGGAGGTTGGAAGAAGTAGACGATGACATTGTTCTTGATCTGTGCATCTTAGAGTTGACGCTTTTCAGAGAGCCATCGCTGGATTGTGCATCGTCTTCTTCGTCTTCAGCCAGCACGGAACTCAGATTCTGCTGCCAAAATTGAGAGCAAGATGAATTAGAAATCAATATGTTCTTGATTCTTGAATCAAGATCAAGATCAAAGAATTGGGTCAGAGTTCCATATACATCATCTTCTTTCTTTGTTGTAGGATCATGCTCATGCCTCTTGTACCACTGCTCGAGCTCGGCCTTGCTCCTCTCCACGCTCTCCCACATTGCTCTCCTCTTCGCCGCCTCCTCTTCTCTGCTCCTCCCCCGCACCTCCCTCCTCTTGGCATCTCTCTTCTCCATGTACCGCTCGTACATCCTCCCCCTGTTCATGCCTGAGCTCTCAACGACAGGCTTGGTTGCAACTCTTCGCTTGTGCTCGGCAAAGATTCTCTCCAGCTCGTCTGCCTTCATCTGCAGCCGCCGGTTAAGCTCTTGCTTCATCTCTGTTCTGCTTCCCATGGTTCCCTCGAAACCAGGAACCGCTTCCTCCTCTTGCTCTTGGTTGAAGTCTCCTGCAGAGCAAGTACGAAGGTGACGCTGAGGCCGAGAGAATCTGAAGTCTGAAGCTGCCGAATTGCAAGCCTCGGTGCTGCCGGCCGATTCGATGAGGCTGATCCTGTCCTGTACTCTCGTCCTTGTCCCGGCCGCGGCCGGCTGCCACGCGGGCAGGGGGGAGGTGGGCCCACGTCAGAGCCGGAGGTGGACATGCTGGATGCCGAGAACGAGATATTGAGGGGGGTGAGAGAATGGGGAATTTTTTCGCGGTGTTGGTTGCTTATTGTGAGGTATATATATTGTTGTTATTTGTTTGTGTTGAAGATTTCTTGTTTGTGACAGGGTCAAGAGAAGTGACTGAGCCACGCGCATAAGAAAATTTGAGTAATTTAGGTGGAGATTTCCTTTTCACAGCTTTCATGGTTCATGAGTTTAATCTTTTACATAACTAAAAAATGTTGTTGTTATGGATTTGAACTGATCTGGTCAATGAAACTGAAGGACACAGTATTTCCAAAACTAATTTTTGCTTGGAAAAATATTTGCACTGCAGCTCAAAGGCTATAAATATTAAGAAAAAAAATAATTCAGCATTTTAAATCTTCACCATAAACAATTCAATGAGACGGTGAGAATCAATATAAATATCGGTTTATGCAACGCAAGCGCACATTATTCCCGAATTTCGCCAAATTATGTAGAATAGAAAGAAGCAATTTGAAGAGGATGGTGAATTTATTTTGGTACACGAAAGAGAGGAATAAAGTCCTTTTTTTTTTCCTTTTTCTTGAAAGAATGTTTCATCCAATGCGTGCCAGTCAACGGTCTACGTTTTGAGTCCGTCATCTCAGTATCGACATCCAATTTGGCTAATTAGCATTCGAAGGTTCTGAAGCCATTTTCGCTAAGAGCGCTTTCAGTGTTGTGTCCAGGCAAAAGCACGACAGTCTTTTGGTCAAAAATCAATTTGCTCGGGCTCCTCGTTACCGAGCTTGCAACTGGGCAGTGTGAGACACGCCACTAATGACGGTATTTTTTTAAGAATTCGTGTGAGCCTACCGTATTGCCCGGGAAAAAATGGATGCGGTGGAAGTGGCCTAACGAAAGTCAAAGAAGATGACTTTAATGATTGATTTCTATCAAAATCTAGATGGATAGTGAATCAAACTAAGGATGGGGCAGCATGGGTAAAACACGAGCACGAGGTTGACCGGGGAAACGTTGACTGGCCACAGACGTTGACTTAGTTGTTGCGCTGCTGCTGGAATTTGTGGGCCCACCCAATGTAGTATTATACCCATCAAGAAATCAACCGCTGTTAATTTATGGTTCCAACAATTAGGCCCAACCCTGACCCATCTTTTGTAGTTTTTCTTCTCTTTTATGTGGTCACGGCAAAGGAAAAAAAGAGAGAGAAAGAGTTAACTTGTGTTCTTATTTTAGTCGACTTGCAGATGATGCACCATAAATAAACTCATATATGTTGTGAGAAATGTTGGGGAGTTTATTGAAGGTAGACAATTGCGATTGAAAAGAAACAACAACAATGAAACAAGATTTGAGAGCATGAAGAATCAAAAATTCTTAAAAAAAAAGGACAAAGGCTACTTCAGACTCCAACATTAGAAATGGAAAGACTTGAAGTCCGTTCTATTTCTAATTTCTAATGTTAGCTTCTGGACAGACGCCTGGTGCTCAGGGGTGAAATTAGAAATAAATTTCAAGGTGAACTGTAATCTTTTATGATATATGCTTGTGCAATACATGAACTTGTCAAAAGAATAAAACAATATTTTTCATTAAATTAGGAGCGGAATCAGGATAAATTTCTCAAAAGAAAATCAAAATAGAAAGGGGTCTAAAGCAATATATAAAAAACTGGGGGGGTTGTAGCCCGGCCCAACCAACAGCTAGTTTCGCGCCTGCTGGTGCTCTCTAGCCCCTCTCAGGTATTGCTTCCCGGTCTTTTTGAGATGGCTAAAAAAAACACGTCGTGGTAACAGATTATTGGTGTAGGGCCACTGGAAGCCTAGACTCCATGCTCTATTTACTTCCATCATGATTTTATAGCACATTTAGAGGTATTAACTCTGACATGGAGCTAGAACAACTAAACGTGAACATTGCTTTTCTTCACAGGGATTCGGAGAAAACTATCTATATGGCTCAGCCAAAAAGATTCATGGAAGAAGAAAAAGAAGATCTTGTGCGCAGATTAAAGAAGTCTTTGTATAGGCTCAAGCAATCTCCAAAGCAATAGTACAAGCGCTTCGACTCCTTTATGCTTCAATTGGCTACAACAGGGTGAGTATAATTGTTGTGTTTACTCACAAATATTTGATGATGGCCACATAATTATCTTGATGTTATATACGGATGACATGTTAATTGCATATCGGGATTTGCAAAAGAATATGAGTAGGGAATTTGACATGAAGGATCTTGGTGCCGCTAATAAGATCCTTAGAATGAAGATTAAAAGAAACCGGGAAAAAGGGAGGTTGTGTCTTTCTCAAGGCAACTACATCAGCAAGGTGCTTGAGAAGTTTAACATGGTTGATGTCAAGCCTGTGTTCACTCCATTGACTTCGCACTTCATCTTGAGTGCAAAGCAAAGTCTGTCTGAAGCTGACTTTAAAGAAATGAAGAAGATTTTGTACGCAAGTGCAGTTAGGTGCTTAATGTACGTAATAATGTGCACATGGCCGGATCTTATTCAAGCTATGAGTGTTGTGTCAAAACACATGTCAAATTCGTGAAGAGAACACCGGCAAGCTATCAAGTAAATTCTCATAAATTTGAAAGGCACAAGGAACTTGGGTATTATTTTGAAAGACAATATAGAAAGGCGTGCAGTACCAATTTTGTTGACTCCGATTATGCGAGAGATTTGGACAAACGATGGTCTACCACAAGTTATGTTTTTTACTTACAGTGAGGACCAGTATGTTGGAGATCCATATTCCAATCAGTTAGTGCTTTATCTACTATAAAAGCTAAATACATGACTTTGACGGAAGCTGCAAGAAAAGCTATTAGGCTCAAAGGTTTAGTAAATGAAATGGGTTTGAAGCAAGATTCAGTGAAGGTTAAATGTGACAGTCAAAGTACTATATGTCTTACGAAGAATCAAGTCTTTCATGTAAGGATGAAGCACATTGAAGTATACTATCACCAGATTCGAGATTGGGTCAACTCGGAAGAAATTGAGGTTGAGAAAGTTCACACGGACGAGAATACGTCTGACTTCCTTACTAAGCCAGTTATGCGGAGAAGTTCAAATCTGAAGACTTGTTAGTTGCTAAGTGCACCTAATTACCAAAGGTGCGTGGAGGTGAGCTGGTGCTTATCAAGGTGAAGATGTTTCTCGTGGACGATTGAAGACAGCGGCTCTCGTTGTGCCACTTCGGAATGACGTGCGACATCGGAGGTCGTTCTGATGATTCGGAGTATGTCTCCGTAGTGTGGTCGTGATAACGGAGCAAGTTCTGCTGCTCCGGAGTGTGATATCCCGGAGTATGATAACTCGGAGTGTGGTAGTCTGCAGTGTGGTCACTCCGAAATGAGGTGGTGACAGTGGATACCGTTGTGTCACTCCGAATGAGGTCGTGAGAGCATAGTCCGCTCTGCTACTATGGAGAGTGTGCGAGTCCGGAATGACGACAGTCTGAAATTGATAAAATGTTCAACAACATCGGATATCTCGCTAAGGTAGAGATTGTTGGTGTTTGGCTCGATTTTCAACTCAGTCAAAGCTATAATTTTCTGTGACAGGATTTAGTTTTGTATAGACTTTTCGAGCATGATCCAATCTTTATTTGGCTCGATCTTCAATGCAAAAGTTGCAGAGAATCATTTCATTTGCATGTCAAGCTTTGAATAACTCAATTCGAAGTTGTATTGAAGAAGTTATGTTCAGTCAAAATACCATACTCATTCAAATTCTGGGTACATGCATCAACATAGAGAAGTTTAAAGAGTTTTGACATTTTGCTTAGTTTTTGAATTTTCAAATGTTCCTATGCACGCATGAAAAGGGAAGACCACGAGGAGGACCTAAAAGATTTTCTCAATCCTATAAATAGACAAGCTCCTTGTCATGAAAAAGTAAGGCAAGCAAATGCAAATAAAAAGTGTTCCACTTCTTTTATCTTGAGAGACAAAGGTGTTAGAGTGGAAGAGAGTTTATGTTTCTTACTTGATGAGAGCTCTAGCGTTGAGTTTGTAGAAGGTGAGTGCGTGTGAGCTGTATACGACGGAAGTTGGCGTAGTCGGGTGTGTCACACCTTGTACCCTTTTGTTGATTCCGACATAGTGAAGCCCACCTCCGAACTCCAAGTTAAATCTGTGATTTTTTTCCGTTTGAATTTTTCACGTAAATCTTTGTGTTCATCTGTGGTGTTGTATTATTTTATTTTGATGCTTTAATCATTTACTTGTCTGTTTCAAGTGTCATCAGTAACAAGATCTTGGCAGCGACTTTTGACTGTGAATACCAATATCTACGAACTAGCAATTTCTGGGTGACCCAACTCCAAAGAATGAAAGTGGGAGGCTTTTGGGGATTTCTCAAATTCTTATGCTTAGAATGCACTGAACATCGACAGTTGTACCATGCCCAGTTCTAATATTATTTGGTGCACTGCTGCCCCCCACCAAGGCCAGAGCGTTCTTGTAGCTAGTTGTAAATGATGTCAACCTCACGAAGAAAAATCTTCTCGAGGACAATTTTCCCACAGATGAGCGTTGCATGCTTTGTCATGCAGCAGTTGGGACCACAGACCACCTTTTCTTCCCTTGTCCCAATAGTAGGGTCATTTAGCACATTTTGTGCCACAACTTTTCTCTGCCATCGCCTCCTCGCTCAATACACGTGATTGGTCTTCTTATTGTATGTGTATGGCTCACACACATGAACCGAATCCACAATGAGGCCCCATGATAGGATCGCCTGACATATCGGTCTCTCCAAGAGGTCCATAACTCTATAGAAACCATAGATGTTTAGGCAACAGCGTCTGAGATACTACACATAATATCCATCAGAGCCTTACGCTCGTTTCTCTCCGGGCAGTTGCTGCTTCGGATAAGGGGAAGATGCATACCGGTCCTCTCTTCGATGCCGGTCAGGACACCTGGTTGGTTGAGCCTCATTGCTCATCAGAAATTCTGAAGGAAAAAGTTCAGCTTGTTGGTATCAGTTTTCTGAGTGCTTTGAAGAGGAAAACTATCACAACTCAGAGATAAAAAAGATTCAGTTCATTTTCTGTCAAGCAACACCATGCTGAGAAAAAATAATGAGGTCAAAAAATTCAGAAAAAAATGAGCACTTCCGTGAGCAAACAAGCTCTAAGACGACGGCAAATCCCCCACACTCGAGCTCCTCACTCTGCTTTCAGAGTCAACTCCTGCTGCTACAGGCCGCGTGCTTTCATCGCAAGAAAGCTAATAACACAAAAATCCAAAATTTTTATTTATTTGTACCGTGAATATAATTTTATGAAAATATAAATAGAAACAGATAAATTGTCTTTTGATCAAAGATATAGAAATATAATTTTATGAAAATATAAATAGAAACAGATAAATTGTCTTTTGACCAAAGACAGAAATATTTAGATTTGATGTTTGAGAACTTAGTAATAAGATGATCTTCTCTCTTGTTGAAACAAGAGAAATTTGACAACATGTGATGCAAGTAAATTTAGGAATTCGTAACTAAAAGCACAAGCCATCAAGAAAAAGACAACCCAATTGAAATTTTCAAATGATCTCCGTCGTTGTTTCCTGGCGCTCTTCAATCAATGCAATTCTTCATCAATCAGAGGAGAGAGATACACTCTGATATATTGAGTAAAACTATTCAACGAAGGGCCTCTTTAATTGAGACTACGATCTTGTTTGGCAACAAAAATTAGCTGATGGGTAAGAAACTAATACTTGACAAACAATTATTTTGAGCAAGTTGTAGAGTAGAGAGCCTATATATCCATATATGCAACCCTTTGCCCTAGCCCTAACCCTAACCCTAACCTGTTCTCTTTTTCCTGCCGTTTTTGTTTTACTCGGCTTTCTGTTCTTGAGAGACAGACATCAGGGATTTTTTTTGTAATATTATGGCTCAATTTTAGAAGGAATAATTGATATGAACCAGATAACCTTAATCCATCATCAATTAGAGTGTCTAGATTCTTAGGGTGTGTTTTCACTTGGAAATTCAAGATTTCTGCGCAAATTTTCATGTTTAGCATAATATTAATTCTCGAGAATATTGAATTTCCATTGACATCAAATACCATCACGATAGGTGGGTATTCTATATTTGTTCTCGCTGAATCTGGCTCCGCTGTAAGTCTGTTTCCTTCTATACTTCTCTGCCATCATTTTATTCATTCTGATTGACAGACGTATGTGCTTTTTAAACATGAGTCCTGATCAAGAAATTCAAACCAATTTTTTTTTTTCACTTACTCGTCACAGCGTGAACGCGTGGAAGGGACGACTTCAGATATTTCAGATGCAAGACAATTCCTATAGACTAAGATTATTATTATGTTCAATAGGCATAATTTATGAAGGAATTAGCATGGGTGTTTTCTTTCTTTCAGTAGTTCTTCTCAAAGTTTATGAACATGTTACTCCAAGCTTCTTGTTTGCATCCTTCTTAGAAATAGTTATCCAAGATCAAAACCACCTCTAGATTTCCAGTCTGATTGATGATTATTTATTAGGGCTAACTCTACTCTTAGTGAAATGCTATTTATCTTTATGAGTGTTATTTTGTGTGGATGTGTCTGTGTGTGAGAACACTCGAAATCAACTTGCAAATGAAGGGAATGAATCACTTACCTCTTTCTGAAAACATATGATACTGTCGAAATAAATGATCGGCGTTAGTTATTAGGATGATCAACATGCTCTGCATTGTGTATGGGATGAAAAACTAAGTGATTTTTTTAAAGCCTCTGATACGCATTTGTAGTTTGCAAAATGTGTGATTTTTGAACAATTAACCATGTTTGACCTCTTCATCCATAAGAAAACTTTTTGAAGACGTTTGATTTTTCATTTCTGGGCACTCAAGAATATAAAGATTGAGTAGTGTGGATCATCTATTGGATGGTCTATCAAATAGTTTTAAGGGGACAAATTGAGGGACTTAGTTGGACATCTGATATAAAGTTTCCTCTTTTCGTTTTCTCTCTGTGAATATAGATGTGTTCTCATTGCGAGAACCTATCCCCTTCTAACTCTTCCAAACCCAAAGTATTTCCTTTCATTCTCAAATAAGAATACGAGGAATTTTTGTTTCATAGAATATCTTAATTGAATTTTATGTAATCATCAATAATTTTTGTATTCTATATTAACATGTATTGAATCCTAATGACAACTTAATTCATATGTATTTGGGTTGGGATTGCCAAATGGCCAATACTAATACTTGGTTTGGAATCAAAGGCAGGGAACCAATACCAAATTACCAATATCAGTCTTTATAATTGTCGATTAAATGGGCATGGCCAAGCAGTGAGGCAACGGGTTTTGGTCCTGTTACTCAGATGTGCGTTCATGCGCACTTGTACACGAATATATGTGTGTTCGCGTGCACCTGCATGTGTGTGTGTGTGTGTGTGTTAAGTGTTAGCTTGTGTTAGCTTATTTAGTATTAAGTGCTAGCTTGTGGGTGTATTAAGTTTTAGCTTCAGTACCAACTACCTTCTCTTAGGGTTTAAGAAGAAAAAGCTCCGATTTCTTTTACTCTTTCTTTCAATATATTGGGTGCTAAATGCCATCAAAACCTTGGGCAAGCTCTCTGTTGGCACCATATGAATCAACAAGACACTCTCATTTTACATCAGCCTTTATGTCAGGTTGCCCATGTCATTGAATCTATTTTCGCTTGGTTCTACATCAGCTTTGAAACATATCTGGAACAATAATTAAGGAAATATCTAGCCAATGAGTACAAATGGTTGAAATAAGAAAAAGGAGAGAGCCCGTTTGTGACCTTGCCTCACACACACAAGTCCAGAATCCAGATTCTTTTCTGCTTCGTAACGGAAATGAGAAGAACCTTCATTGTTCGCCACTACAGAGTGTGCTGTCACAAACTTTCTGCAGAAAGGAGAAGATCTGTGTCTGAAAATCTTCATGTAGAATTCTGGATGACAACAAATATTTAATTAGAGTTCCAATAAAATACGCTTTTTTAGATCAAACCCTTTCATCTCAATATGTGCATTCATGGAAGGATTTAGCAAAGAAGGAACTTCCTTGTGTCGATCTAATTTCTTTTAGACCTACAGTGGAAGGAAGAGCATCATCATCTTGATGATAATATGGTAATGATTTTGAATATATCACCCAAGAGAAAATCTCATATGAACAAATAGAACGGGAGAAGTGTGCGCAAAGAAATTTGCCATATTGATTTCCTAACATGTTGCCTCTTATCGTATCATTAGCGAGTTAATTCCACAATCTTGATGACATCCTTGCATGCCTTACTTTCTTTTAATCCTTACATATCTGCACTGCAAACAAAGAAATAACAGATATTTTCTCTTGAATCATTTAACTGTCAGCAAATATATGAACATGAGTTCAAATATATTCTGTAAAACCTCCTATTTTTCACTGAAAATAAAGAAGCAGAGATTGTATAAACAAGTAGTATCTGGCATTCAATTGAAACATGGCTCTCGAAATCGAAATCCTTTCTGCCCCCCTCACTTGTTGCCATTATTTACTGCATCTACTGCAATTTTGTTCTCGCATTGTGGCTCTCACATACAAGTACATTTCGCATCACATATACTTTCAGAACAACAATACATAAATTCAAGTGAGATTCAAACTGATCGTTTAAATGTGAAGAACCGAGAGATTTCTGTGACTCCTGATATCTGTTTGCTACCGGAAACAATAATTACAAAATTCAAGACCCAACACAGTTCTGCTCTGTTTTCGCCGAGCATGAATTGCTAACTAGCAGGAAGATACTTGATTCAGTAGAAAATCCTCAACAACACTTTCCACATTATATCCGAAACATGTCCAGAATAACAATACAAAAGTAGCATCTTCGCCATCAATGACACATCAAAACATTCAAATATTTCAAGAGAAGGCTGGTGACATATTCAGCGAATAGGGGAAAAAAATTTCACGCGAATAGGGGAAAAAAATTTCACAGAACTATATGTATGTGTATACTTACTTTTCAGTAACAATCTCTTTTACCTCGGATTCAAAATAGTTTCAGAAACAGTAGAAGGAAAAAGATGATGATGAAAGTAGTGGTTGTTACAAACTCCTACTAACAAAGTTTGAGAAACAACAACAGGAGGAACCTTATGACAGTGATCACAAAAATTCATCAAGAAGAACCAATTCTTATCAGATTCAATGCACAAAGGAAACAATCACAAAGAATAGATTTTTAGAGATAATACCCATTAGCAGAGTTTTCCTGAATCAGAACATAGAATAATATTCATCACAATTTCATTCATAAATCTCTTGAGCGCCACTACCCTGTTTTACAATCAGAATAATGAGTCACACACATTATGATATCTTCTGATGATCCTAGCAAATTCAAATTCAAATTACACTCTCAACACAAAGAAAGAAGAAAGGTAGAGATCTTTACAAATTACCCAAATCAATTTAGCATTCATCATTCATACCCTCCTCTGTTCTCCACTACTCATTGTTATTCCCATTTCCGGCGCTCTGGTGATGCCT
This sequence comes from Agave tequilana, assembly GCA_038442645.1. Lineage (NCBI taxonomy): Eukaryota > Viridiplantae > Streptophyta > Magnoliopsida > Asparagales > Asparagaceae > Agave > Agave tequilana. The sequence continues at coordinate 44,171 of JAVJIF010018096.1, read as the reverse complement.
CCGGTGAAGCCGGTGATTATTCGCACCTCCAACTCCTCTGCTCCTCTTGTGGGTCTGTCTCTCGAGCTGGGACAGCTCCATCTGCGTCTTCACGAAGAACTGCATCCTCTGCAGCTGGAGCTCCCTTGCGAACCCCATCCTCTGATTCTCCACCTCCGCCATCTGCTGCACCTTCGCCCTCTCTACCTTCTCGTACACCTCCGCGAACCTCAGTATCGCCCTCGTCAGCTCACGCACTCCGACCCAACCCCCTCCTCCTCCCCCTCTGCTGGCGACAGGCCGTCGGATTCTTCATGCGGCGGCGGCGGCGGCGGCGGCGGCGATTTGGACCTCTTCTTAGTGGTGTGGTTCACCACGGTCTGCGTCCGGGTCTTCTGCGGGAACTGCGGGGGGAAGGCGGGGGCGGAGGCGGGGGGTTTCATGAAATTGGGGCCGATGAGGATGTCGAGGCGGTGGAAGAATGGCCAGGAGGAGGCGATCTTGGATTTCTCGGATTTGTACTTTTTCTTGAGGGTGTCGACGCGGTTCTTGCACTGGACGTCGGATTTGGGGGGCTTGGTGTGGTCGTCGCGGGCGGAGACGGCGTCGGCGACCTCCTGCCAGTGCTTCTGCTTGAGGTTGCCGCGGCCGAGGTCGAGGTACCGCTCGCCCCACGCGTCGATGAGGGCGGATGTGGCGCCCTCGCTCCAGCAGTCATCGCGGCCGCCGCCGCCGTTGTTGTTCGGGCTGGCGGCTGCCTGGACGGGGAGAGCGAGGGTGAGGATATGTGGGTGGGGAAGGGCGGTGGCCGCGACCGTGACGGCGGCGGAGGTGGAGGTGGGGCCCGCGCGGGAGGGGGAGGGGTGGGGGATTGGGGGTCGTCGTCGTTGGCGGCGGCAGCGTCCATGGGATTTTGGGGGAGTTTTAGAGAGAGAGAGAGAGAGAGTTGGGGAAGGGGTTTATGGGATCTGCCGCCGGCGGTAGCCCTTGACGCGAGAGCGTTGACGGCCGATTTATATAACTCTTTCTTTCGGTACTGCTGAGGGATTGTATTTTTTGCGGATAGGACCCTTGGTTTGGGTTTATTGGTGGGATGAGAGGGAATATTTTGTAATTTTAGATATTTTTTGCACATTTTATGTTAGAACGCAGATCTCAGGACTTTTTTCTTTTCTTTTTTTTTTTTTTTTTAAGAGGAAAAAAAAATATGGTGGTAAAGTGATATATTTTTGATTTATTTATTCATAGAAAGATAATATTTTTTAAGTAGGGGTAGCATAATGTCGAGCAGAACACAGTTTTTAAAAAGCAAAACTCAAGACAAACTTAATAAGAACAGATCGGTTTTGAATTGAAGCAGATCTAGATAACTCGTTAAACTGTATGGTAGAGAGACGTGAGTATGATATGTTCTACATGGTCTGCCAAGTAGAACTAATTATTTTTTGAATATAATCAGACAGAACTAATTAAATGATTAAAACATGAGATATTAGAGAGGTGAGAAAATGCAGAGTCTGTAACGCTGTGAAACAATGCGTTGATGTTTTGATATCACAAAACAAAAGGAGAAGGTTTATTTTGCATTGTCATTTCTCATCTCGAAACAAAAATGGGAAAGGTTTATTTGCTAGCATATAAATTGAGGCCAAATATAAATAAGTCAATATTGGAGTTCCAGAGGGGTTTAACTGAGAAATTTCCGCCAGGGCGGGTGGATCTGATCAGCAGATAAAAAAGAGAGAGAGTGTGTGCTTTTGGAAGGTGTTCGTTGGATTATAACGTCAAAACGGACACGAACTGACGGCGTGACGCTCTGGTGAGAACAGGAGAAGCACGTGAAGCTGAAATTACTGTATACGTGGCATGATATGATTGGATTCGCTGTGGACATCGGGGCGTTTCCTCTTCGTCAACGCAGAGAGGATCCGGGTTTTGAGGGTTGAGTGTCCAATAAGAAGTTTACGTTACTACGTAGTGGTCAATTTAATATTAGGCTTTTCTCATATTTACTCGTATTTTTGTATTTATCCTTCAAAATCATCATATTTTCTCAATTATTCTTCAAATTTTTAAAACACAACTCAACTCGAATAACTTTACCGTCAGTTACAAGGAACAAAATAGAATATTCCGTTTTTTTTTAATTTTTTGTAATACCCTTATATCTTAATTAAATTCTATTAAATCCTAACTAAATCTTAATTCTATTTTGTGAAATTTTTGCACCCGAGCTCGCCGGCGTCATCTTCCCCCACCACCTCTCCTCCTCCTTTACCACCACCTCTCCTCCTCCCTCCTCCGCCACTCTCCTCCCATGCAAGCTCCTTCGCCACCATCCACCACCACCGAATCCACCACCATCCACCATCAACGCCATCATTTTCCATCATCGCCATCATCCTCCGATGGCGAGCTCCTTCGCAACCATCCGCTATCACCGAATCTACCATCTCACCATCACCATCATCAAATTCACTATCACCTAATTCCAAATTCACCATCACTTGATACCAAATTCACCACCAATTCCTTCAGCGACTCGCCAGCTCTCTCCGAATTTTCGGCGTAAGACGAGAGCCCAGATCTCACCTCCATCCCGGTTGTGGCTTTCAAGTCAATCTCCACCGTTCCGCGAATCCTGTCAGATCCTATACCCGAAGATGTGGATCCGGGTGCCCGTGCTGCCGGCGTCGATGATGATGGAGAATTTGGAAGGAGTGGGGGAAGGGAAGATAGGATGAGGAGGAGGACGATGACGAAGAAGGAGGGAGAGGAGAATCAGGGTTCTTTTGGGGGATCTAGGGCTCGGGGAGAAGAGCCTGCGATTTTGAGATTTGGTGAGGTCCATTTCTTGAAGCTTTGTGTTTTGAGAGAAGATGGAGGAATATGAGAGCGGGGGGGGGGGGGGGGAGATGCAAGGGAGGGGGGGAGAGATTTGAGTGGTAGTTTTAGTAAATTTGAAAAATAAAATTAATGGTAAAATTGTAATTTTATTTTTTAAAGTGTTAAAAAAACATAACGGGGGAATATTTTGGTTGTGTTTTAAAGATTTGAAGGGTAATTGAGAAAATATGATGATTTATAGAAAAAATTATGAAAACATCAAAGATTTAAAAGATAAATATGAGAAAAACCCGTCAACATTTTAGCTATTTCCATTTGCAATGAGTCTGATTATATTAATTTTGCTAATTTAAGTAGTGTTTAGAGGTGGGCCCTGTCATGGTGTGTCGTGTTTAGCCACCGACACGTCACGCACGAGAAAATAACTAGACACGAGCAGGACCCAGGCTCTATACGAGCGTAGAACTACTAGATCAAAGTACTATTCCAGCGAATCGTCGGCTGTCAAATTGGGCCCCAACCAAGCCTAATTCAGATTTGCTTTGTGCTTAATTTGAGCCCTCTACTTGTTTATCTATTCAATTTGCTCGAGTCAACATAAACGATCGCATCAATTTGTTAAGACTTGCTGCTTTCGTGAGTAACATGATAGTAGTTCTCCTGCGGTTACTAACAACTAATATTTTATATAATTTTACTAGATAGTTATTTAAATTTTAGTTTAAAATTGGACTTTGAACTAAAATTTAAATAACTATCAGCCGTGTCGGTTGAACTTGAGCCCAACAATGACCTGAAAACGATATGGATCCGAAAATACAGTCCCAAAGGCCCAAGGCCTATAACTGTGGCCCAATTAAGCTGTGGTCTCTTGGTTACTAATAAGTGTTTGGCCCATATCGTTGAATTTTTTTTTTTTTTTTTTTTTTTTTTTTGGGGTGCGTGGGGTGGCGGGTGGGGGTGAGGGTGGGGTGGCGAGGGTGATCGCATCAAATTTTGCACCGGGGCAAATTATAGAGCACACAACAATATAACTTTTCTATTAGTATTTATGAATCGTGCAACACAATATTATGAGTGCATTTCTATTTCATCAGGGGCATTTTTTCTTGCAAGTGAGGAAACCGAAATCTCCGTATTGCTTGATATGATTTCTCCCGGGGGAGGGGGACAAAAAGGCAAAAAAAATGATCTAGGTGTATGATTGTAGTTGTCTAAATTTGACCCTTATAAGATGATGAAGCGTGTCCTAGCAACTAGAAACCTTCATCATTCCGAAACCATTTTAGAAGCCACTCTTCATCCCCGAGAACGCTTCCATCGCGGGAGCTCTTAGCCATCCCGGAGCCCCTTTATTCTGTAGACTTCAGCTGCGCGCAAGACAATCACAGCAATGTATCATCTCTAATCTCCACCTTTAGTTACATTGGTCTTTTTTCATGTTCATAACGTGAAACATCCCTCAATCTGGGCAATTACGGACAGAGACTGATTTCTCTACATGCAATCCCAACAATCAAGCGCCAATTATCACGGCCGATACAACAAATCTATATGTGCAGATCATGTGATTACGAGGATCACGCTCGTAACATCCACTCATATGCACACAAATGAGATCAAGTATAAATAGACATTCTCCTTCAGCAAGACGAGAGAAGCTCAGCGTCAAGACTCTGACATACAAACTCTGTAAATTCTATAAACAATGAATTATAGTGGATTCTTTTCCTCCTCCCCGTGATCTTTTCTCGATTTGAGTTTTCACGTAAGATCATGTGCGTCTCTCTTTTTTTATGTTGTGTATTATTTTTACTCACATACTCTCAACTTTTCTACTCTCGCTTTTAACGTGGATGAACCATCCGACCACTCACGGTGGAAGATATCCACCACAATGGTAAAAAGGCACGCATCATTATAAAAGTTAAAAGCTTAACATGATTTGAGCCACAAAGAAATAATATTACTCACACTTTCAGTTGAGTAGAATTATGCCTATACTCAACGTCAAAACAGATTCTGTGTAACGGTCCCAATTTTCATTATATTTCCATATACATAAACATTATATTGATCCACAGATTATCATAACCATCTCCAAAAATCCTTGAAAATTTTGGCAGCACTTCCTTTGTAATACAGAGTCTACCTGATACATTGACACATACAGTTCTATATTCCTCATCAACCAGATATGTATATACAATATCCATGCAGTGGTATATCACAATTTCGGCTTGACATCGCCTACTTAAATTCTCACACATATATCATGTGGATACAACACAAGATAACAAATCCAAGACTTTCTTAAGAATAATCTCCTTGGTATCACCATCTAATATAAGCTAACTCAAGATAATATCCAAAAGAAATTATGCACAAGTCTACATATATACACCATCGAACTAAATCACATATATATACAACTATTCTGTCTAACTATCACATCAATTCTATGTACATGCATATAACCAAACTACTCAATTACAAGTCAATATAAAAGCTTGGTAGGCCCACACAATGAATGTTGTGCACCCCTTTACAAGTATTAATCATGTTCACAGTCTTGTATACTTGTAGCTATATATTAAATCTCCAATCTATTTCTAGAATTTAGAGATTTGTTTACGAAAATTTCTCATTAATCATATAACTTAATATTTTACAGGTCTCAGATATAATAATTCAGATTAATTAGAACCAAGTATTCCCTCATAATTATATGTTAAACCAGAAATAAAAATCAGGGTTGTTACATTCTGAAATTGAAGCAGCCAGGACTTCTACATACAAGGCCCAACAACAATAAACAAGTTTTACTTTCACTAAAATTTTGTTTCCTTCACAATATTAACTAACTAAAAACTCTACAAAGTCTAGACTCCGTGTTTAAGAAGCAACCACTTCATCACTAAACCCTTCACCAGAGATTTGTTTAAGATGCTTGATTGATAATTAAGACCATATTAATTTATTGAAACTCAAGTTCAACAAGAATCTTACATCATCACTCTCTCCTCTTGCATGTGCAGCCGAAACTACTCCGTACCTAAACTCTAAACCTCTCTCTCTCTCTCTCTCTCTCTCTCTCTCTCTCTCTCTCTCACAACAAGACAAGATTGAGCAAGCTACTCATTCTTCCATGATGATCATGTCCCAATTGTCCTCATTTTGAGGGACAATGCTGTTAGTAACGTTGGGGACAAGTTACTATGCTTATGATTTTGTTTTCACTCTTTTTTTGGGGGAGATATTATGCTTGTGATTTGCTTAACACGAATACATGTTTATGTTTAATGCATGCATAGAGACTAGGTTTTTTGAATCTTAATTAAGAGCATATAACCTAAGTCTGATATTGTTGCCGGTTGTGAGCAAGGAGTTTAATTGAATCTATTATTATTGTAGTTAGAGATTTGTGGACTTCAATATGTAATTTTATAATTATAGTTTCACTAATTTTATAGTTTATTTGGATACAAAATAAAATCATCTCTAATTGGAGACAAATTGGAAAAGAAAGTGAAAGCACTAGGTTCTAATAGAAAAAGAGGGATTAGAGATTGATGAGGATGAGGAGAAAAAGGAAAACACTTTTTTTCTTATTGTATCTTGTGTAGTTCTAAAAAAACTCTAATTTATATTTGTAAACTTTCATACAGAATTAGATAACCATAGTTTACTGAGCTATTAATAAGCGATAGAATTGCGTCCTTCCAAAAGGATTTCACCCCAAATTTTTCCCACTCAAATTCAACCCTCCTACATTCGAATATAAGATTCACTCCGTTAAAGTTGGTCTATATTATTTTAAGTATTTATAAATTAAAAATTAAGTATTTTGAATACTTTTTGCCTACCCATCAAGCGACGTAAAATGGACGGCTAAAAGTAGTGAGTTGGTTAGATCTATATCTTTAGACATACAAATTCTCGATCCGGACATTTCATTATGATCTAAACATTTAAAAATCCCGACAAACTATTTTTATTAGGTTTCAAATGTTCTACACCATTAAACTAACTAACTCAGTATTTAGGTCGTCTGTTTTTTTCTACTTGATGCATGGATAAAAACTATTCAACACACTTGATTTTTGGTTTATAGATACTTGAAATAATATATATCAACTTTAACGGAGTGGATCATGTATTCGAATGTTGGAGGGTTGAATTTCTGTGGGAAGGATTCGGGTTCAAATTCTTTTGGAAAAACACAAGTCTATCTCCTATTAATAATATCCAAATGGACCATCAATTTGGTATTTTCGGAGTTTAGAGTTTGAAACAGGCTCTGAAATTGTTAAATAAAAGATGATTAGTGATTGTGTTGAGACTTTATTAACTAAACAATATTAATTAATTAGGTTAAGTCCTTGTCTAGTGATTATCTACTCATTTTAAATACAAGGGCATGCTGGTTGTGGAAGATGCGACTAAAAATTTCTAGTATTGATATTTGTGCATTTAGATCAGTCATCTCTTAATTGTCTCGACTCAATCGAGATGATTTCAGTTTGATTAAAAAAAAAAAAAAATCTATTAATGCACCATTTTCCGAATGCCAATGTTAATCAAGTTTGCATAAATATGGGACTGTTTGGCTGTCGTAACTGGCCGTAATTCGTAACTGTAATTGATAAAGTCTTTTACAATTGTAAATGAGTTACATGTATGTAAATTTTACGGTGTTTGGTTGGTAATATAAAATTGTAAAATGGGAAAGTGTATTGTACTTTATGGTGTTTGGTTGTCGTAATGTATAAGTCGTAAGTGAAAAATTTGACCACAAAATTAACTATTTGGTGATTTTAAAAGTTTTAATACTGCAAATAAATATTAAAAAAGTTAAATATTAAAAAAATTTAATATTAATATAAAAAAATATTACAAATTTGTATGACCACAAAATTAACTGTAACTGGGCTGTAAGTGAGTGGTAACTGGGTTGCAAGTGAGTGTTAGTTGAGTTACGTAAGTCTTTTACGAATTACGGTCCAAACAAACGCCGTAGTTGTAACTGGGTAGTAAGTAATTTACGAATTACGGAGAGTTTACGCGAAACAAACGGCCCCATATAATTAGACCCAAAAATTTCATTGGTAATAGTGTACTTAATACTTGACAAGTTAATACAATAGCAATAATAACAAAGTGTTTATCTCAAGTTGTGACATTGGCTGATACGAGACATCTTTTCAATTACATGAAATGAAATAATAATATATTTCTATAAGTTTTCATCTAAGTTTATTCAAGTTTCTATTTAAAAATGAGTAGATTGTTCAAAGAAATTTTATTGATCTTAAATCTTTAGTTATATTTAGTGCTCACAGATTAGAACTGATTGTGTGACAGAACTATTTGTTCTAGAATTTTGCAGTTGGATATATGAATAAATTTCTTCTCGTTTAATTGTGTTATTATTATTTCTATGGTAAAGTTAAAATCTAATTTAATTCTCTCTTTCGAATCATCTTTATTCATCTCCATTGAGTTTTATTTCTAGCTGTATTCTACACTGCGGAGTTGTTTGTTTCGCATAAAAGATCGTAAAAGCCGGTAATTTGTAAAATGACTTACATTCTAATTACAACTACGGTATTTATTGGAACCGTAATTCGTAAAAGACTTATGCAATCCAAATACCACCTACTTGTAATCCAATTCCTGGTCACTTACAACCCACTTACAGTTAATTTTGTCGTCATTTAAATTTTTATTAATTTTTACATTAATATTATTTTTTTAATATTTAGTATTTTTATTATTTATTTCTAATATTTAAAAATTTTAAATCACAAAATAATTAATTTTGTGGTCAATTTTTTCACTTACGACTTACAAATTACGACAACCAAACATTGTAAAGTACAATACACTTTCTCACATATAACTTTATATTATCAAACAAATACGATAAAATTTACATGCATGCCACCATTTACAACGGTAAGAATTTATCAATTATGACATACGAATTACAATCAATTACTAAAAAAAAAAAAAAAGACCCTTCAAATTAAACTAAACTTTACAGCTAAACCAAGTCCAAATCTAAACTCATAAATATGTCTACATCAAAACCCCCCTCAGGTTTCAACAAACTCTGACACTTGTCATTGGAACTCGGGAAAACGCTTACATCACTTCCTCTGCGCGACTCTGGAAACTGACATTATTTAAGCAGGAAAATGTTTCCAACGAGAACTCAACTCGAACAAAAGTGCGTGCACCAAAAGCCTGCATCGAAGAAGTTATCCATAATATTTATCCACCATCAACTTACGTGACATCAAAGTTTCCCACTTGTCGTTATTTTAGGAGACAAATTTGTATGTTTCGTGGGGGACAAGTTATCATGTTCGTCATTACCTTTACCATGTAACATGCATATACATAAATTAAAGCATTTTAACCTGAGTATTGCATGTGCCAAGAATATTTTGTAGAATATTTTGTAGGTATCATCATCATCAACAAGGTTGATTAGTGTGGTTCTGTTGGCTTCTCTTACCTACTGAAACTATGTCATTTGATCATGGCTTCTTTATTCTCAAGAGCATCACCATAGCCAAGGGTCATAACGGGTACGGTTCGGTTTGAATTCGGGTTCTTGTTTGGACGAGAAGGTAATCGAGTTTTGAGTTTTTTTGGGTAAATCTTGCGGTCGTATTAAGCATTTATAAGTTTTGAGTAGAGGGCACCAAATATGATGACTAGATCCGAATTTAATCTGAATTTTCATGTTTGAATCCCTAAAATCTTACAATAACTTACTGGATGAAATATGGACCATAGATATAAATCCAATTCCTTATTAGATTTAGATATAAAAACCGTTAATGTTCAAATTTAACAACCTGATTACATATATATGTAATTTATTTCATTTAAGTATAGATGCAAGTTATATAATTTAAAAGACCTTTGATGTCGCCAAAAAAAATTGCAATATCTGACACTCATTTTATGTGGGACCCACCATAAACAAACGCGATGGGTGAGTTTCTGCGGGTGAGGTTAAGCGGGTGCGTCACTAATTTAAAGTGGGTCACTGTCACCGTCCATTGGTGGCCGCGGGTTTCGAGGAGAACTGCCCGCCGCAACTCGTGTACGGAGAATTGACCCTCCAGATTGTTCTTTATTACGAATGTGCCACTATGCTGAGCTGAGCCCGATAAAGATGGACCCTGAGTTCAGCAGAGGTCGGGCCAGCCCCGACAAAAGCTGGGCACTCCACGTAGGCGGATCCGCCTTGGCTTCGGCTGTTCCCGCAGGCACCGGACTTTACTGAAAAATATTCTGTAGGCCCTACTTAAATAGCTAACGTGTTGGCAAGTAATTAGTTGAAGAAGGCTGTTTGGTGTTGGATCTTTGCGGCGCTGTAATGCTTCAGAGAAATTAGAGGACAAGGACAGGCTGGAGCACGTACGCACAGCAGTACTGGTATCTGGACTCTCAAAACTTTTCTAAATAATAAAATAAAATGAAAGAATTTTATTACATAATTTTTTTTATTATAGTGGAGTGATAAATATGAAAATTACTTGGTTTGTAGGTCTTTTATGGGAAACAACCAAAAAAAAAAAAAAATTACACGTTTTTTCTTTTTGAATTTAAAGTTGGGCATTGTCATCAAAAATATACTTATAAGAACTTTTGTTTAAGCAAGTAAAAGAACTATTAACTCTTGTTCTAATTTGTTTGGTTTATAACAGCTCACATTTACTAATAGTAAGAACAATTATAATAAAATTTATAGTATTCATTGAAAAAAATAAAGAATAACAAAGGAGAGACAAGAATTCGAATTATTATAATTTATGGAGCAAACAAAATTGTAGATAATTCTTTCTAATTAACAAAGAGGAACAGTGCAATGACTCTTTCCTAAATTGAGGGTTTCCCGTGAAAAATTAGTACACTGCTCTAGACTTATTATGTTTCTCTTCCCTCAAATGCTCATTGACACTCTAAATTTCTTCTTTATGTTCGGTTAATATATGTAGATGTTAGGCTTAAGACACCGTGGACCATAAACTATGTTGCTAATTGGAGTACAATCAAAATTTCCAAATTTTGACGATTTTGTTTTACCAACATCATTTGCACAATATAAAGGGAATTTTTTGTTGAATAACAAAGCTCAAGACGAACTACTAATATATTTCATGTTTGACACTGTTGCATAATAAAGTTTTGAAATTTTTATTTTCAACAAATGACTCCCACCCCTCTCTACACACACACACACACACACACATATAAGGGAAAAGTGTTCCTAGTAGGTCTCCTTAGATTGTAATCTAAGGAGACAGCTTAAAACTCCAACATCCCGAATTTTTTTCACGATCCGACCGCACATTATCATATCCATGTTATAAAATGTATACATATAAAAAATCACGTGATATGAAGTTTGTTTACTCTATTTTCTTTGGGTTCAAACATTAACGGTTTTTAAAGAGTAGAATAAAATGGAACGATTAGATCAATGAGTAAATGAACTTCAAATCACGTGATTTTTATATATGTGCATCTTATAACATGAATATGATAATGTGCGGTCGGATCGCGAAAAAAAAATTGAGATGTTGGAGTTTTAAATCGTCTCCTTAGATTGTCAATCTAAGGACACCTATTAGGAGCACTTGACCTTTTATATAAACTATAATCCAAATTTAAACCTAGAACCTCTTGTAACTCAATTCGGACAAGATCACATTTTTGCTAAATATGTATGTCATGATGGTCCCTAATTTCTACGAAGAAAACATTGGCCTTCTTGTTAAAGCGCAACACAAACAGGGACAAAAAGGTCATTTCCGTATCTGGTGGTGACAAGCACGTGGGCTTGTCCCGGTTTTTTCGCCCGAATATTCGCAATTCAGAAAAATCCAGACATTATACAGCAGAGTAATCGCAAATTACATTTCCCAATAAAAATATAGTGCGAAAAGCAATATAATCATTTTTAATAATCAGTATATAATAATATTTAAGGCTTTATCTAATCATCTCTAATAAGCTGTGACATTTTAATGAAAATGTTAGGAGATCGCTTTGAATATTGTTACAGAAAAGGACATTGATTTCCCATAAATTTGGAAATCAGCAGATTTTAAGCAGTCTTAATATCTTCCTTTGTCTGTTCTAAGAAAGGGAAATCTATGACGTGGATGGCAAAATTTATAAACTTTATCATGAATAGAAACTTCCACCTATTAAAGTCACCTGTGGTATTTGAAGTTATCTTATTATACTAGTTCTTCAACTGTAAATAATATTAGTTCTTTTTCATATATACTTGTAATTATAAAAATACTATCTAAATTTTCATAATATCAAAATTATTCTTCAAAATGTTTCAAAATTTTAAAATTATCCTCACTGATTAATATTACTCTAATATCCCCAGACTCTCTGTCTTCTATCTCGTTTCTCTACCTTCCTCTCCTTCTCTCTTCTATCTCCCGCTCTCTTTCTGAGGCGGTAGAGCTGGCGGAAGAGGAGGCGCTGTCGACGGAGGAGTTATGGAGGAGAGGAAGGTAAATCTGAAGGTATGGATTTTTTTGAGATTTCATATTTCATAAAAGATAATCGAGAGATAATTTTGAAAATATGAAAGAATTTGAGAAATAAATATGATATTATGTAGATTTGAAGAGCAATTTTGAAAATTTGAAAGAATTTGAAGAGTAATTTTGATATTATGAAAATTTTGAAAAATAATTTTGAAATTATGAAAGATTTGAGGAGTACATATGAGAAAGACCCAATAATATTTTACTCTATAAGACTTATTCTTCAAATAGAAAATTAGTAACATATTGATTTTTTTGTTGTGAATACTGAGTCAATCGTTAGATTTACTCTACTTGTAGGTGAAAATAGATATTGTAAATAAAATTTCTAATTCTATAATAGTTTCAATTGAATTTAATTGCAAGCTCAACATAACTTGCAAATATAATAATTACGAACAAGTATTTCTTTTGGGGTTACTTTTCACTAACTATAGTTACAAGTGAATATTGATTTTTTATTCATGTTTTAATTTAAAATTTTAATTAAAAAAATTAAAGTCTGCTCCTTTTATGACCAATGAGATGTGTGATTTATATAATTTTGACTTTTGATCATTCTTAGAACAGAGCTGCAATTGTAATTTGTGATTATCTTGATCACAATTGCATTTTTGTGATGGAGTCTTTTTAATAGATACAGTCACTATTAATTATGATTAATAATTACAATGAACTAAACAGTTATAATAGGTGATAGCTCAGTTACAATCATAGCAACAGCAAAACAAAATAAATCATTTCCAAAGGGGTTTTTTATTTTTCCTCCTTGTTTATTTTAATTTAGAAAGCAAAATCAATAAATTGAGTTTCAATATTACTCCTTATATAGCCCCTATTTTAAGAGTAAGCCACAATCTCTCCAAATGTAGAGAATCAAACCCACACTAAACTATATTTATTATTATTATAATCTATAACAAATTACTTTTAAATAATACAAAAATGTCCTTGACCAAATTGATTTTTAAAAATATTAAAATATACAAAATAGCTCAAATTTAGATAGCTCTCTTGGAACATAAATGAAATAAGCAGCTTTTTAAATTAATATTCTCTTTAAAATAGCTCAAATTTAAGGAACATTTCTTGCAATTAGGGGTGCGAGCTGGTTGTGTTAGGCCTGGCCTGATCCCGAACCCGTCAGGTCAAGCCTGGACCCGCTCGCAAAAGACGGCCGGTCCGAGCCGGCCCATCCCCTGTGGGTGACTCGGGCTCGGCCCACCGAGGCCGACCGGCTCAGATTAAAATAAAAAAAATTTTTAAAGCATATTTTAAGGAAAAAAAGATTTGTTAAAAGAATTTTTATTCATAATATTCTCAAATGTGCCTGCTGCCTGTGGTGTAATTGGCTGTCACACTCTTCTCACTAAGAAGAGCTTCATGATTTTCGGGGATAGACTACAGTGCAGGGGAGGCCGGGTCGGGACGTGGGCCTCCCTACACAAACCCGGGCACGTCCCGTGTATGGGCGGGGCGGGGCCGGGCCGGGCCGAACTGGTACCTACCCGGTCCGGGTCCGTGCGGGTTGGCAGTCCGGGCCGGGCCCTTTCGCACTCGGACTTGCAATGGAGAAGCGTAATTGTTTACCTGAGCAATCAGATGCTGACATAAAAGGTAAATATGGAGAAATATTCAAAGTTTAGCCGCAGAAATTGTCGGCAAAAGATGAATCTAGAGTAAGAATATTAAAATGTCAGAGCCTTCTCAAAATAACAAGAAAATACGAAAATATTATTAAAATTAAAAATTGTTTATTCGTGAGAAGACTGTGAAGAGACGCCGATGATTCTTTTTAATTTAACCTGCTCCCGTCCCTTTCAAACCATCGAGAAGAAGGAGAAGGAGAAGAGCAAGCGAAAGAGAGAAGCAAGCCCACGAAGGCCCTGCTCCGCCACAGCCCGAGGAATATTCCGTCGAATATTCCGGTAACGAGGGCATTTCCGTAATTGGGCGGAATTGCTGCAGGGAGTGGCGCAGGGTGGAGTACTGTGGATTTTGGAATAAACTTGAAGCTGAAGCTTCTTAGCACAGGAAAAAGCATTTTTTTAGAAAGGAAGAAAAAAAGGTGGCTCTTTTATTGGTTTCTTGCCGTAGGTAAAGGAAAGAGAAAAGAAAGATTAGAGCTTTTTTTCTCTCTCTTTTAGAAGGAATTTTTTTGATCAGAGAGGAGATGAAGGTCCCGGGTGCAAATGGGTTCTCTGCGAATTCAGCAGAAGGTAAGTGTTGTTTTACTGATTGTTTGCTAGTTTAATAATTTTTTTTCCAAAAATGTTTTTTTATTTCAAACTGGGGATTTCAGCTGGTTTCTGAAGTGGGTTTCTTCAGATTTGTAGAAAGCTAATTATTTGCACATTAGCAGAGATTCCCCTCACAAAACTAATGGTGATATGAGCTCATATTAAGTAGTTTATTTTTTTGCTAATTAGTTAACTAATTATATGAATTATTTTGCAACTTATTATGAGATAGTTTTTGAACTATTTAACTAAGAAGGAATGGACGTATTTGGATTTGTTCTCAAAAAAGCTGTTGTAGTACCATACCTTTTAATTCCAACTGTTAGTTCCTTCTCTTGATTGCCATCCTTTGTTAAAATCTAAGTGGAACTCATGTTTTTTTCTTTGAAGCTTCAGGTGCAAATTATTGTCTGCAAGTTTCCTCATTTTTCTCAAATAAAGTAAAAAAAAAAAAAAGGATTTCCTTTTGATTTGGAGGATGAAGAATTGGTTGTAACAACCAATTATGCCACTCACCTTGTGGAGCAATACGAACTGACATGAGAGTTCCAAACAAAATTTTAGGAACTATGCAACTATTAAAAGGCAATTTAGACTTGAGACTGAAACAACAGAGCAATGCATAAAAAGTTTTTTAGCCATGGAAAGGGAACCTTAGACAGCAATAAGAGGAAGACAAACTGTTGGTTTGTTCTCTTTGACATAGTCTAAGTTAGCCCGCCGAAAGAACATCTCATACATGTTTTGAATCTTTGGAATGTGGATATGTATTCATGTAGGTTCAACATTCTATTCTTGATAAATAATTTTGCTGGTGGAAACAGGAGAAAGAAAAACCATCAACTCGGAGTTATGGCATGCTTGTGCTGGACCACTTGTGTCTTTGCCACCAGTAGGCAGCCTTGTGGTCTACTTCCCGCAGGGTCACAGTGAACAGGTTTGTCTTTTATCTCAGTTTTTCACTGAATTAATGCGCTAGCAACGACATCTAAAACTACCACCGATTGATATGTCAGGTAGCAGCCTCAATGCACAAGGAAATCGATAGCATTCCAAGTTATCCCTCACTGCCGTCTAAGCTGATCTGTGTTCTTCTCAGCGTCACCTTGCATGTACGTATGGTTTGAGACACGATTAGTTCGTTTTGTTACCTTGCATGTCTTTATTATTCATTTTGTTATTAACGTAATCTCATACTATGTATTCATTCAATCAGGCTGATGGCGAAACAGATGAGGTTTATGCGCAAATGACCCTTCAACCTGTTAATAAAGTAGGTCAGAATTCACATGTTTATTTGATTTAGAAGCTACATTACACATTTTTTCAGGTTTCAGTATTTATCTTTTCCCCGTTTGAAAGTTCTAACCCTGAGACAATTCTTGTACAGTATGACAGGGATGCGTTGTTGGCATCTGAAATGGGCCTCAAGCAAAACAAGCATCCAGCAGAGTTCTTTTGCAAGACACTCACGGCAAGTGATACGAGTACTCATGGTGGTTTTTCAGTACCCCGTCGTGCAGCTGAAAAGATATTTCCACCTTTAGTACGTCCATTTTCTTATTTAATATCATCCCCTGATCATACTTAATAGGATTTCTCATCTATGGGCTGCAAGTTATATTCAATGCCTGACCTACCAGGATAACGTGTTTAATAGGATTTTTCAATGCAACCGCCTGCTCAAGAATTAGGAGCAAAAGATTTGCATGACGCTTCGTGGACATTTCGGCATATCTATCGAGGTTATGAGCTTATGTTAGTTTTCCTTACTAATGCAATGTATTCAATGCTTCTTCATACTTTGCTTTCGAAATGCATCTATCTCAAGATCTGAATAAAATGGACATATCCTGATCTGTTTTTTTGATAATTGGTTCAGAGAAAAGTTCAATGTAGGTTTGCTAGAAAAATCAGATCCAAATTACAGAAAGCCTTTAAACATGTTCACCATCCATCCTACCGATTCAATAATAATTAATCATTGAAGAAACCAAGAGAGTTCTTTCTAATAACCTTATCAAATAGGCACGAAGCTTTCCAAAAATGGCACTTTTCCATTACCATTCTGGATGGCATTTGGAGAACTAAGTGTAACTTTCCTTCTGTGTATATATTTTTGCGTCCTGAATAGCCAGTTTGACTGAATTCGCAGGTCAGCCAAAAAGGCATCTACTGACTACAGGTTGGAGCGTGTTCGTTAGCACAAAAAGACTTTTTGCTGGAGATTCTGTCCTCTTTATACTGTATGAGTACATAGACAGATGAAGATCTTTATTCAAAAGTTTTCACCAATTGTTTGTAACAAAGAATACTATTTTCTTTGTATCAGAGATGAGAAGTCACAGCTTCTATTGGGCATTAGGCGTGCCAATAGACAACAGCCTGCTTTAGCGTCGTCAGTGTTATCTAGTGATAGCATGCATATCGGAATCCTTGCTGCTGCTGCTCATGCTGCTGCAAATAACAGCCCATTTACTATCTTTTACAATCCAAGGTATCGCTGGTATTCTTTGAAAGCCACCCTCCTCTCGAAAGTGCTTACTATTTTTCAACATACTCTAATACAATTGCTTGTGTTTAAATAGAGCGAGTCCCTCAGAATTTGTTGTTCCTTTGGCGAAATACAACAAGGCAATGTACACCCAAGTATCTCTTGGTATGCGATTCAGGATGATGTTTGAGACTGAGGACTCTGGAGTACGGAGGTACATGGGCACAATCACTGGCATCAGTGATTTGGATCCTATGCGGTGGAAAAATTCACAATGGCGAAATCTTCAGGTTTGGATATATTTTGTAAGAATGAAATTTACTTTTGCTGTGACTATGCAAACAATAAACTAGAATTGTGTTTTATATATTTTTTCATGTGAAAAACTTGAGAGAAAAACATAATACATATCTGAATACTTTCACATTAGTTATACTTGAAGTTTACCTAGGATAATCAGTAGTTTCTCCTTATCTTTCCATAAAGACATTTGCACAACCACAACCAAAACATGGAAAATATTGAGAGAGCAGATCATTCAAAATTTCTTTGATACATTTTGGCCTAGGATACATAGAATTACTTTCTGATGTATATTCATTGACAATTATTCATAGTCCTCACAGTTGCATCATGTAGGTTGGCTGGGATGAATCAACAACTACTGAGAGACGTACACGAGTGTCACTATGGGAGATTGAACCTGTCACAACTCCTTTCTACATATGCCCTCCTCCTTTTTTCAGACCCAAGTTTCCTAAACAACCAGGGATGCCAGGTATGCTTGTTTGAGTATTCTAGCACCTTCAGTGATTCACTAAACTCTTATACTATTAACATGGCATTATTTTATATAATGTATGTACTCTGTTTGAAGTTAACTGCACAACTTGAAATTTTCTATTAATTCATTACCAACTTTAGCTATTTGTTTTCCTAATATGCATGCTACTCTTTCTGCCAACTAGTAAATGAGCTGGCAGTGCATGTGCAACTTGAGTTCTGTAGACACAGAGACTAAGGAATTGAATTATGAATTTGAAGTTTTGAATAGGTTCTCTGGGAAGTTCTTATCTATAAGGTAAAATAGAATAATATGCAGTCTAACAACTGATTTAAGGGCCAGGATGTAAATAGGTGTTTGATATGGAAAGCTCTGTTAGCTATTAAACTTGTTACATGCATTAGTAATTATGTTATTCATGTATTCATGCACTTATGAGATACATTGAAGAGTCATGTGGTTTGGTGTTTGAAGAGTCATGGAGGATGTTCCAAAAGGCCTATATAAGGAAGTGCATATGTAAGTCCAATTGAATAACTCGAAATAAAAAAAGTTCATTTCCTCCTTCTAGAAAAACTATTCCCAACAAAATTGGTATCAGAGCCAAGACAACTATGACTTCTTCTAGTTCTATCCAAACCCAAGTGCCCCACTTAACTAAAACCAATTATGGTAAATGGAGTATCCAAATGGAGGCCTTGCTGGGATCCATGGGAGCATGGAACACGGTGGTAAATGGAGCCAAGGAGGAGGAGATGAAGAAGGAGAAGAAGGCGTTGTTCACAATCTACCAAGGAGTAGACGACGCCACGTTCGAGTTGATCGCCTCTGCAAAAACTTCTAAGGAAGCTTGGGAGATCTTGAAGAAAGCCTTTGATGGCGTAGAAAGAGTGAAGAAAATCCGCTTGCAATCTTTGCGAGCAGATTTTGAGGCCCTACAATAAGAAGGGTCAAAATCCATTGGTGAGTACTTCCATCGAGTAAATTCCATTGTGCATGAGATAAGGCGACATGGTGAGAAGATTGAGGACGTACGTGTTGTGGAGAAGATCATGAGATCTCTACACTCAAGATTTGATTATATTGCTATGGCGATTGAAGAATCAAATAATCTTGAGCAAATGTCAGTGGAAGAACTCCAAGGCTCTCTACAAGTTTATGAAGAAAGAGGCTTGCGAAAGAAGAAAGAAGAAGGAAAGACTATGGAGCAAGCACTTCAAGCCAACTCTTCCCAAAAGAAGGATGGATCTTCAAGAGGAGGCTACCATTGAGGAAGAGGTGGACGTGGTGGCAAAGTACGAGGTGGTCGTGGTAACCACTTCAACGAACAAAGCAGCACCCATGGTGATGAAAGTGAAGGGAATGGTCGTGGAAGCCATGAAACTCGTGGCCGAGGCCGCGGTCGAGGTCGTGACCGGAAAGGAAGGTATGATAAATCTCATATCCAGTGCTATGTTTGTAAGAAATATGGCCATTTCTCCTATAATTGTTGGTATAATTCTGACAATGATGGTGGAGAAAAGGCTAATCATGTGGAACTAAGTGAAGGACAAGTGTTGCTCATGTCCTATAATGAAATTGACCCGCCTCAAACGGTCACATGGTTCATAGACACGGGAGCCTCAAATCACATGAGTGGAAGAAAGGAGTTCTTCACAAGGCTCGATGAAAGTCATCAAGGCTACATCACATTTGGTGATCTTTCCAAATGTCCAATTGAAGGAAAATGTGATGTTGTCTTTAAACTTCAAAATGGTAGGGAGCTTTGCATCTCTGATGTCTATTATGTCCCTGCTATAAAAAGTAATTTATTGAGTATTGGACAATTGTTGGAAAGAGGATATGGCATCAAGACGAGCGATCTAGTTCTTAGCTTGTTGGATAAGAATAACAGGCTGATTACACATGTGAAGATGACAAAGAACAGGATGTTCCGTTGAAGCTCTCAATTGTGGAGTCAAGGTGCATGAAGGCAACGACTCAAGATCGCAGCAATCTGTGGCATCTTCGCTATGGACATCTCAATTTTGAGGCATTGAAGCTAATGGAGAAGAAGAAAATGGTGGTGGGATTGCCAAAGATTGATGCTCCTAACAACCTTTGTGATGTTTGCATTGTGGGAAAGCAACAAAGGGAGTCATTCAAGAAGTATGATGTCAAAAGAGCATCTAAGCGTCTACAATTGGTGCATTCAGACGTATGTGGACCTATCAAGCCCGAGTCTATTGGTGGTAATAGGTATTTCCTAACCTTTACTGATGATTTTAGTGGCAAGACTTGGGTGTATATGCTAAAAGAGAAAAGAGAAGTCTTCTCCAAATTCAAAGAATTCAAGAGCTTGTTGAAAAATAAAGTTGATGTCTGCTTAAGTGTTTGAGAACTGATCGTGGAGGCGAGTATATGTCGCAGGAGTTTGAGAATTTCTGCAGGGAACATGGCATCCAACATCAACTCACTATGCCGCAAACACCACAACAAAATGGTGTCTCAGAGAGGAAGAATAGAACAATTCTCAACATGGTCCGGTGTATGCTGAAGGAGAAAAATATCCCAAAGGAATTTTGGGGAGATGCTGTGGCTTGTTCTGTTTATTTGTTGAACAAGTTTTCAACGAAGAGACTTGAAGACATGACGCCAGAGGAAGCATGGAGTTCTCGAAAATCAAAGGTCGATCATCTTCGAATCTTTGGAAGTGTTGCTTATGCTAAGATTCAGGAGGAGAAGCGCACGAAGCTTGAAGATAAAAGCCAAAGATGCATATTCTTGGGCTATGGTGAGAACTGCAGCGGATACAAGCTGTATAACCCCGTCACTTGCAAGATTGTGATGTCAAGAGATGTGAAATTTGATGAAGATCAAAGCTGGGAGTGGAAGACAATTGACATGGGGATTCTCATTCCTCTTGATGGTGAGGAGGAGAAGAGAGAGTCACCATCCACTACCTTAAATGAAGATTCAGACCATGATGATTCTACCAGTCCTGTACGCAAGACAAGGAGAGTTCAAGAGATTTATGACTCCACTCAACCAGTTGAGCCCATTGATTGGGAGAACGAGGAGGAGTTCAACAATTTATGTCTTTTTGCAGGCTTTGATCCTATGACATTTGAGGAGGCCAATAAGGAGGCAAAATGGAGGAAAGCTATGGAGGAGGAGATTCACTCCATCAAGAAAAATGATACGTGGGAGCTCACATCACTTCCACAAGATTCAAACCCCATTGGTGTTAAATGGGTATGCAAGACAAAGAGAGATGCCAAAGGTGTGGTAGAGCGACATAAGGCGAGATTGGTCGTGAAGGGCTATAAGCAAAAGTATGGCATCGACTATGAAGAGGTCTTTGCCCCAGTAGCAAGGCTAGAAACGGTGAGGTTGTTGATCTCACTTGCGGCCCAACGACGGTGAAAAATGCATCAAATGGACGTGAAGTCGGCATTCCTAAATGGGAAACTTGAAGAAGAAGTTTATGTTGAACAGCCACCAGGATTCATTATTAAAGGGCAAGAAAAAAAGGTGTACAAGCTGAAGAAGGCTCTCTATGGGCTAAAGCAAGCACCAAGAGCATGGAATTCAAGGATTGATAATTACTTCATGCAATAAGGATTTATGAGGTGCCCTGATGAGCATTCTTTATATGCTAAGGCAAACTCACATGGAGAAGTATTGTTTGTTTGCTTGTATGTAGATGATCTGATGTTTACAGGTAGCAGTCACTCTATGATCCAAGACTTCAAACTCTCAATGGAAAAGGAGTTCGAGATGACGGATCTAGGCCTAATGAAATATTTTCTAGGCATTGAGATGCAACAAGGTAAAGATGGTATTTTTATTTCTCAATCAAAGTATGCAAAGGAGATCTTAGAGAAATTTGCCTTTGAAGACTGCCACCCAATTGACACACCTGTTGAGTTTGGTCTCAAATTAACCAAGGAGGGTGAAGGGAAGCTAGTCAACCCAACTTATTTCAAAAGTCTCATGGGTTGTCTAAGGTATTTGACTTGCACTCGTCCTGATATTCTATTTGGAGTAGGACTTGTGAGCAGGTTATGGAGACCCCGAGAACCTCCCATTTGAAGGCAGCAAGGAGGATTCTTAGTTATATTAAAGGAACGGTTGATCATGGACTGTTCTAATCGCAGAATCACAACCTTGAATTGGTTGGTTTTAGCGATAGTGATTGGGCTGGAAGCCGTGAAGATCGAAGGAGTACAACTGGGTTCGTATTCTATCTTGGTGATGTTGCATTTACTTGGTCGTCGAAGAAGCAATCCATAGTTGCTCTTTCAACCTGTGAAGCTGAATATATAGCAGCAGCCGCTTGTGTTTGTCATGCTATATGGTTGAGGAGACTATTAGAGAGAATGACGTTAAAGCAAGAAGAAGCGACCAAGATCTACATCGATAACAAGTCGGCCATTGCTCTATCAAAGAACCCGGTTCATCATGAGAGATCAAAACATATTGACACTCGATTTCACTTCATAAGAGAACACGTGAAGATGAAGGAGGTGGAGTTGCACCACAAATGTTCGAGTGATCAAGTTGCCGACATTTTCACAAAAGCATTGAAGACGGATACCTTTCAAAAATTAAGGAAGAAGCTTGGCGTCCAAGTTCGTGGAGAAACAAGTTTAAGGGAGGAGAATGTTAGCTATTAAATTGTTACATGTATTAGTAATTATGTTATTCATGTATTCATGCACTTATGAGATACATTGAAGAGTCATGTAGTTTGGTGTTTGAAGAGTCATGTAGTTTTGTGTTTGAAGAGTCATGGAGGATGTTCCAAAAGGCCTATATAAGGAAGTGCATATGTAAGTCCAATTGAATAACTCGAAATAAAAAAAGTTCATTTCCTCCTTCTAGAAAAACTATTCCCAACAAGCTCTTGTCTAAAACTAGACAATTGAATAGTTGGGTCCTTTCTCCAAGGCAAATTTGTTATGCAGTGGTTGAGAAATCTTTGCAATTAATAATATTGATGAACATATAGGTGAAGTAGTATATACTAAGCGATTTTATGCAGCCATCTGTTTGTTGCTAGCGTGCATCTATGTTTAATATATTTTTGTTGGATTTTTTGTATTAAAATAAAAAAGAAAAGCTTTCATTTCTGATTTTGTTTTACTAAGTCAACGTTGACCAAGTCTTAGAATCTAAATCGGTTGAGAAAATATCTCAACCGCTTGGATTTTCTGTTGGAGTGGTTACAACAACCTGGGTTCTAAGTGTATAAATAGACCCTCACTCCAATAGCTACAGACACAACTCATTTTCTCTTTTCTCGTCTTAAAAGAAAACCTGAAGACTACTCCTCGTGAGAATGGCTTCAGTGTTTAAAAGAATTTTCATCTTTATTTTTATGGGCAACTTCTTCATTTGAGCAGAGGCTCTGCCCACCGTCCTGGGCTGAGTGCTGGTGAATCCGGGGGATCCTTTACCGCTAGGGGACAAGGCCGATTCAACGTCTGGACAAGGAGACGGGCTTTTAATCCTTTAGGGCAGCGACATCGCGACTGCATTCCCCAAACCAGGTTCTTTTGTTTTATTTAATTATAATCGTTGTTACATGCTAGCATAATTGTTGTTTTATCTCAATTTAGTTTTTAAAGATATTGCATGTTTTAGAAAATAGTATAAAATACCCAACAATCTAAAGGATCAAAATTATATACCCTCTCTTTTCATTTAATCTATTTTCTTTCATGCAAATAAATTGAGTTCCAGATATGACCTACTTTCAATTGTGTAAACATATACATTGTTACCTTTTTACAAATGATATACTTATGGGTATAGATGATAATTTGGGCCAAGTTTTGGGCTTTATTTGATTGGATGAAATTGGCAGGTGAATATGTGCATTAATATCTGGAATATGAAATGATGTCAATGCGTGTTGTATCATGTTATATAACATAGTTTAGAAAGTAGTGGATTTTGATTTATTGTTTCTTTTGGGGAAAATGTTGGATTTGAGTTTCAACAAGAAAAAAAGGGGCTACGAATTTTCAACAGCACATTTTTTTTTTCCCCTGCTCCACTAATTTCTAGAGAAAGAGAGAGAAAAAACCTAGAGCGAGAAACAGCGAGAATCCAATGGAGAGGAGCACTCCGGTGAGGAATCCCCACACCTCCACCGCCGATCTGCTCGTGTGGACGGAGAACCCACCTGCGGCAGCTGATCGGGCGGCGGCGGAATCTGCCACGCCCGGATCGAGACGCACGAACAAGCCTGCGAGTGGGATCTCTCCGGTTATGTTTGGGGGCCAGATGAGTGAGGAGGAGGCCGAGAACGTGCTTAAAAGGTGAGATCTTGTAGGGATTTTAGGGCTGTTGGACTGGATCCTATGGATTTGGTTCTTTTGTTGGTGATCTATTCGATTTCTTGATATGTTTGAACTAAAGGAGTGATTTTTGGAAGCGTTATAATTTTATTTCACGAGGAATTTGTCGCAGATTGATGCCTCGTGTATTGACTGGAGTGAATTTTTCTAGCACACACTTTTAAAAATAATTACTTTTGATAATATAGTTTTTGTCTCTCTTTACATTTGTAGTGGTTTTTTTTTATTTTTATTTTTCCCCATGAAATCAGATAACTAATTTCTTTTTATCTCTTGAAATAAATTTTTTTTTTGGAATTCTTATGTTGTGTAGGCCTCTCTTCTTTACGGTGTTCAATTTTATTAGTCTAGTGAGATGATTGTATTCCTGCAGTCAACAATGATTATATTGCATTTAACTTAAAGTTAGTATGTAAACTAAAAGATGTGTTGTTCAACAACTTTAGTTTCATACAATTGGGAAGATGTTCCTATTGCAGGGGCTTTGCAATTGTACTTATTTTTCGGCTTTGAACTTTACTGATGTTTGGTAATTTATGTAAGCATTGGCCTTACAATGTGTTTATTTGATAATACAAAAAAATGTTTCAAGCTGATTTTTTTTTCTTGCTACGCATCATGTAAATAAAATTTAATCTGATCTGAGATACTGCACCTGTATGGGAAGAAATTTTGTTTCTGTGAAAAAGTCATCTTTTCTTACAAACTTTCTTCTATGTGTTGTATTACTTTTGTTAATAATTTGCAAAGCTTACTTTCTCCTTTTGATATAATTCTATTTTTTGAGGTTAAATAGATTGAGAGAGTATGTAAATGAAGTGCAAGAACCCCCTGCCTTTTGCCACAACTATAAGCTTCATTTTCTATCATCTATATGCAAAAGGAACATTCTGTGCATTTCTTCTGACTAAAATTTAAAATACTTGCACACGTAAACGTAACATGCCTTTTCTTATTTGTGCTATATGATAAAGTTTGTGGTGGTTTGCTAGTTAAGAAAGTTTGTTGTAGTTTGCTATTTAAGTTTTATAGGGTTAATCCTCTAATGTGATGCAAAGTGCACATGTCAAAGAATTGAATATGTGCAAAGGTCCATTTTGAAGAGGAATCGAAATTTTTTGGCTCCCTTTGCCAAACTCAAGTCTGTAATACAGATTCATGCAAATTCATGAATGTCACACTCTAATACCCTCAAAGTAACTGTAACTGTTTGTTGATAAAACGATACATACATATTGAAAAGAAAACTAGGTCTACATGATAAGTGTGATTTGACAGTTCAAACTTTATGCTAAAACTAGAATTTTAGGAGTATTTTGAACTTCTACTCATGCAAAACTTAATAATCTAAACTAGGAGTTTGAACGTCTGCCGTTATTGAAGAAAACATTACTATTTAGTATGTCCATTACATAGTTCATATGTTACTTCTGTATATAGGAAGTTTATGTAGCATATTTTTTTTTTTTTGGAACGCCACACAACCCTTGAATCACAGTTTCCAGATGGAATGTTTCATGCAACAGAAAATTGACCTTTGTAGACTAGATCCGAGAATTTGCATAACTAACCTTGCATGGTTTGGATCTGTAGTTCCTGCTATTTTTGGTCTTCAAATCATTATCCAATTTTGTGTTGCAGCTGTTCACCATTTTGTGGAACTGCTTGCTCATTGTTGATGGGGCTGTATGGTCTTCATTGCATTTTCACTTTGTGTCCTGGAGTGGGTTTCTTTTATTACACAGACGTGTTATCATAGCATCCTTCTAACTTTAAGATTTTGTTCCCCATCTAATTTTAATTGGGATCTAATAAAGCTAGATTGCCTAAATTTCTTGACCATTTCTTTAGCATATAATAGACATGTATACTTTAAATATTTGAATAATCAAATACAATGTATATATGCTTTATCATAAATCATTATGGTATAATCTGTTCCTTTTGAAACTAAGGTTACAAGTGAAAACTTTATAACTACATTATAGTTTCAAATTGGTATTCAAATTGGGGAGACTCTGACAATTACCCAAAGACTTTATAAGTCTCATAAAAGATGTCAAGAGTCATAATAATGTGGTCATGAAGGGTTAAATCTCTGACTGTCACAACTTGAAAAATAAAGGCTGTTAAGCCAATTTTCTGACCCTAGAAAACATAATCTTTTTGATTAAGGGTCTTTCTAGGAGTATAATCCTAGATTCATCGAGGGAGATGGGGTTAAGCCCATAGTAGAGTTCACCGACAGCGGGAACCCAACCTACTTGATTGGGAGCTGGTTCCATGAAAGAGGTTCAATGTGGTAGTAACAAGCTGGACTGGTGAAACTCGTGTGGAGCATCAACCCGGATATATTATATCCTATATGTAGCGTTGTAGTTACTACCCTTTCTCTATGGTGAGATGCTCTTATGATACAGCTAGGTAAGGATGAGTTTAACTCTTAATAAGTCCAACGCATGTAGTGTGGAGGGTATACTATCCAGCTGTAGTACCCTTGGAGGACTTACCTACGTGAGAGGAACCGTGATGGCCGCGGTTGGGGGGGCAGGGCTGACCCTAGAAACTCTCATGAGTCGGTTATTGTGAGCATGGCCTTTAACGCTCAACCCGCTCGCTCAATAGATGAAGACTTACTGTGTGTTTATTCTATCAATATCTGGTAAAAGAGGCTAGTTCCAGGCGTAGTCCACTATGTCTCTCAGATGGCGATGAATTCACTAAGGAAGGTTCCAGGCGTAGTCCACCTGTCCCGAATTCACAGTATGATGTTGCCCAAATTTTATTCGTGTTTTATGATTTGATTGTTATTTTTTATTGATTTGTTTTATTATGCCTTCCCTGAAATTCAAGCTTTTGGGGGGGACTGTTGGATTTTTGTATTAAAATAAAAAAGAAAAGCTTTCATTTCAGATTTTATTTTACTAAGTCAACGTTGACCAAGTCTTAGAATCTAAATCGGTTGAGAAAATATCTCAACCGCTTGGATTTTCTGTTGGAGTGGTTATAACAACCTGGGTTCTAAGTCTATAAATAGACCCTCACTCCAATAGCTACAGACACAACTCATTTTCTCTTTTCTCGTCTTAAAAGAAAACCTGAAGACTACTCCTCGTGAGAATGGCTTCAGTGTTTAAAAGAATTTTCATCTTTATTTTTATGGGCAACTTCTTCATTTGAGCAGAGGCTCTGCCCACCGTCCTGGCTGAGTGCTGGTGAATCCGGGGGATCCTTTACCGCTAGGGGACAAGGCCGATTCAACGTCTGGACAAGGAGACGGGCTTTTGATCCTTTAGGGCAGCGACATCGCGACTGCATCCCCAAACCAGGTTTCTTTTGTTTTATTTAATTATAATCGTTGTTACATGCTAGCATAATTGTTGTTTTATCTCAATTTAGTTTTTAAAGATATTGCATGTTTTAGAAAATAGTATAAAATACCCAACAATTTTTATACTGTTTTCAATATAAATCACCCTAATGTGAGGATGATAGTGTTTAGCATGCTTTATATCTTCAAGATCTTAAATTTTCCTTATTGTTGCATATATAACTGAGTTCTGCCATCAAACCCAACCTCTTGGAGGTTCATGGTCCATTGTTTACTTTCCCATGTAAACTTTCATCTATATAAGCAATTCATTTATGTCATTGTACAAGAATAATGGGAACATGTGCTCTTTGGCTTGTATCATGAGCATAAAATCACTATAGTTAGCATAATGTCATTTGTGACATATTATTTGATTTCAAATGCTTAATCTCAACACCGGCTGTTGCCTGAGTTTCAAACCATGTGATGTTGCAGATGATGGGTCTGATGTTGAGACTGCGTTAATAGGGCAATGCCTTGGCTCAATGATGACTTGGCATGAAAGGCAATCAAAGCTCATTTTTTCCGGGCCTGAGCCTTGTTCAGTGGATGGCTATGCAACAAAACCCTCAGTTAGTTCCGTCAACTCCCAGCCATCATACATCCCTTCCATTTCCCAGTCGGGTATCCAGGACAGCCTCGGCAATGACAGCACGTCTAGAATTCTGAGTTTTCAATCCCAGACCTCCCTTTTCCCGAATCTCCAGTTCCCTCAAAAACAACAAACCCAGCAATTGGATCAGTTTCAGCAACTGCCTATCTCCTGGCCTCAGCAGCAGCAGCAGCAGCAGCAGCAAAGCTCTATCCATCTACTACAGCAACAGCAGCAACACCAGAAAAAGCAACCACAAGAGCCGCAGCAGCAGCACCAACAACATCAGCAACAGCAAAATTCGGTTCTTTTACTGCAACAACAGCAGCAGCAGCAACAGTTGCGGCGTGCTGTTAGTGAGGAGGTAATTGATCAGAAGCAACACCAGTCTTTCAATAATCAGGTTATATCTCAAAGCCAATTACAAAATCAGAACATGCAAGTACCCCCGTATCTAAATTCGCCACCCGTGCTTCCAAAACCCAGCACTCAACTTCAACAACCATCATCTCAAGCCAATCCTATCTCCTTCCAGCCATCTGTATCACCGCAAGTTTTTCAGTTCCAGCAGCAGCAGCAACAACAGCAGCAGCAGCAGCTTCAGTTGCAGTTATTGCAGCAGCAGCAGCAGCAGCAGCAACCACCTCCCTCTCAGCTCCTTCCCCACTCACAACCTCAATTATGTCAGCAAATTCCAGCAAATAACATAGCAGGCCATCAGAAACCTCAATTACTAGCTAGAGCTCATTCAAATCTCACTGAAATAGATGCCCCTTCATGCTCAACATCTGCCTCTCCACCGAGCTTGCCAAACAGAATCCACGAAAACGAGGTTGTCCGCCCTGTGGACAGCCTGCTTCAAGAGTTTCAAACCAAACCAGAAGCCAGACTTAAGCATGAAACGAGAGAGTCTGATCATTTGGATGCTTCTTCTGCAACCTCATTTGTTTGGATGGTAGGGCAAATGAGTGCTTCCCATTTCCTCCAGTGTGTTTAGATAGCGATGTGCAGGTAGGCGGAGTTAGCAGTGATGGTTTGTTGCCGGATGTAATGATGTCAAGAGGATTCTTTGGGAATCAAAGAGATGTTGAGACTCAGATTTCAACTACGACCATTGGGTCATTTGGTGTCCCCGACATGGCTTTCAGGCCGGGGTGTTCAAATGATGCTGCTGTTAACGAGAATGGTTTTTTGAGTCGAGGGATATGGGCCAACCAACCACAGCGGATGAGGACATATACTAAGGTATGATGAATTTCAAATACTATTCTGATCACTTCCATACCGAATACTAGCTAGCTATTGACTACTTAAAAGCAATGAAATTCAGAAAATTATGACCATTTGGATTTGTTGGCTGACCTCACACTAATTATTAACATAAGGTTTCCATCGATTTGGTTGCATAATTATGAAAACTGTTTTAACTAGTGAATTGTATGTAAATGGAAGAGAGCTAAAGGGCTAAAGACTCGGGTAGGAGATTAACGACTTGAAAAGGCTTCCATCATACTTAATTTTGCCTTCTATAGGAAATAGCTCGCGAAATTGATTCAAGATTGAGTATCCTTTATCTTTCTCCTTTTGTTTATGCAATGGCTACAGTTTTATCATGTCTAATTGAGCTGAGGGTTGCGACTTTTCTGTGCTTTCCTCAATAAGAGTGGGGGTGACATGATTGGTTGATTCTGAAATATAACCCAATAGATTAATCAGTGGTGATCTAAAGATAATCAATAGATAAACAAGGTTAGATGATAATTTAAATATTTTTTAGATGCTAAATTATGCATTTCTTGATAATATCTCAATAGCAAGGAGTTAGTTTACCAATACTTAGAAACGGTTCAATATTGTTGAGTTGTGCGATCAAATCTTATATGACATCATCACCTTATAGTCTTATACTAATAACAATAATTAGTTTTCTTTTTACTTGTTTAAAATCTTTTTGTTTAAAATCTTTTAATAAATTCTATCTATACCAAAAAGAAAAAGAAAGAAGAAAGGATTGTTTTGTGAAATTAATTCTGTAACAACACACACTACTGGAATATACCAACAACAGTTTGCAAATAATTGCAGTCTTATCTTCAGAGTAACATCACATATTTTATGAAGACCTAATTCAATACCAACTCTGCTTCAATGTTTTCTTCGTATTTCAAAGGTCCAAAAGCGTGGATCTGTGGGAAGATCTATTGATGTCACCCGTTACAGGGGCTACGATGATCTCCGGCATGACCTTGCACGCATGTTGGGATGAAGGGCAACTAGAAGACCCCCACAGGACTGATTGGAAGCTGGTTTACGTAGATCATGAGAACGATATCCTACTAGTCGGAGATGACCCTTGGGAGTAAGCTCTCATCTAACTAAAGCACATTTAGTAGTGACTTGCAACGATTCTTGTGAAGCTTTGGTTGTTGATACCATCTTTCTTTTTTACCTTGTTATGCAATGTGTAGGGAGTTTGTGACATGCGTTCAGAGCATCAAGATATGTCAGCAGCAGAAGTCCAGCAGATTAGTTTGAATGGAGAATTGGTCGGCGTCCAGTGCAGAACCAACAGTACGATGATAATTCAGCTGCCTCATTTCATCGATGATGAGATTTACGAGGACTGATTCGTATGCATTACTGTATGCTGTTGAAGTGTAGATTTTGACTGTGCAGATAAGGGAGGAAAATTGTTTGTTGTAGTCACTGACATTACTCAGTGAACAAGAAGATCTCTTTTACACGGCGGTGAGGATGGGCAACACCTTTTGTTCTCATGGAACACAAGTTCTTGTTTGCTGTAACTTCCAGACTAGTGAATGTTGTCAAGTTATTAGGCTACTAACAGGGGAGGATATGGATATTGAGGAGTTACTAGTTTTGTTGTAAAGAAAATGTATTATGGGTTTTCTTCAACATTCTTTATGGATCTGATTCTTCTATGTATATTGTAATCTTCAGCTAAGGAGTTGTTCAATCTTGACGCACATTGGGTTGTTGAACTGATGCTTGGAAATATCTTGAGCACATACTTCAATTTCTTGGCCACATGTATGGCCTAGGACTGAAGAAGCTTTCAGAGAGCTATCTTGAATGTTTTCAAGATCACACTGGTGATTGACTGAAACACTACATGAATGGAGTCAATCATAGCCACCCTCTTTGTCACAAGATGCATTGAAGTCCCAAAATGCAAGTAACTTCTCTACATAACCAATGAAAACAACAGATCAATGGAGTCAATTCTAGCCACACTCTAGTCACAAGATGCATTGAATTCACTTATCAGAGAGAACTCTCTGTACACATCTTATGAAAGCAACAAATCATTAAGAACACACCAAGAAGATAATCATTGACAAAACCCTATCAAACTGGTACAATTCTCATAAAAGGAGTCTGTAGACAGACCCAAATTAAACTGTTCAAGACTCTCCCAAGTTTTCAGCCAATTACAAGCAATCACACATGATATACAAAGGCAACTAGGAATGGGGCTGGGTCTCCACGCGCAGTGCATCGAGATGAAGAGGAAAGAATTGAGGAAATACAGAAACCGAAAAAGTGACAAAATTAAAACAATCTAAATAAAACCTCAATTATGTTGGATAATGCACTATGATTGAATCAAACTTTCAGAGTTACAAATGACATTTGTCAGACAACCTCAATTATATTAGATGATGCGTTGGGATTGAATCAAACTACAAAAACTGCAGCGGCATTTGGGCCCCTATCACTAATGCAACATCTAAATTCCTGCAACACTTGAAACAAAACCATCTTGTAGCTGCCAGAACGCTGCAATTCTAAGATAGAACAGCCATCACGTCTGACTCTTTAAGGGTGATGTAGTCCGAGCCATCAGCATTCTTGAACTCATTTCCGGCATACTTGGAGTACAGAACAGTGCTGCCTGCAGTGATGGTCAGTGGCTTCCGGTTACCCTCTTGATCCAAAGAACCAGGCCCAACCGCAACAACCTGCTTCCAAACAGCCAAGGAAACAAAAAGAAACAATCCAAACGTCAGGTGTGGATTATTTGCATCTCAACAGTCAATTTACTCTAATTTCCTAACAAAAAGCGGAGTCTAGATCTTGAAAATGAATACAAGTATAAAATTCCTGGTGGATCACAGGCTTCCCTGAGACGCTCTATGTCAGTAATAATTTTAGGTTTTTAAGGAGATGCCAAAATGTAGCAAGTTAATAAGTTTTCTCATGAGATCATTGCTCAGAGGAAAAGAAAAAGCAATCTTACCGTCCCAATGGAGGGCTTTTCCTTGGCCGATTCAGCTAAGAGCAAGCCTCCAGCAGTTTTTCCTCAGCTTCAGAAACCTGATAATACAGCAAAAAGGTCATAAATTCTCCAACTGATTGACTAGCTCAGACTGGTACTAAACATGGTATGGAAGCTTCAAAATTGTTTCTCGTTGGATTATAAGTGATCTTAAACAATAACATAAATTGTTGGATAGATGTTAAAGAATCAACAGATATGTCCTGTCCAACTAATGTGGGGACCTAAAAGAATACAAACAAATACCCAGACATCAATGGACTTATTTTAACGTAAATATGCCTACTGAAATGTAAGCGCCCAAATTTTACATAACAAATGTTATTTATCTATTAGATACCAGAAAAAGAATTGAGCTCGCAAGATGATTAGGAACCTTTGATTCCTAATGATGAAACTAATTGTCCAAGGGCGACAAATCAAAGAATTCATGGCTTGCCCCTTTGCTCTGTGTGGTGGTCAGTTTCCGACCCTCTCAAGATCATGCCACGTGTCCTTCCAGCATCAAATAGACGCGCGACACGTGGCCGCTTCCAGAACCTCTGACCTGGATTCCTTATCCAAATCAAACTACAAGCGGTTCAGATAGTTAGAAAAAAAGATATAAAATCAATTGCAAAAATCCCTCTCTAAGTCAAATCTTCATTTGAACTTGCAGTTACCACTCAGGAACAGATCAACCACATCAACAATTGACGCAAACTACCAGATAAAATGAACTATTGCCAATCAATTCAAATCTAGATGTCCAGCTCTAGCCGCCTCTAAGTGCTTAAACAGTTCTGAACTCTGCAACCTTATCCAAGAGTCACTACTTGTATAAATAATAGATCCCTTCAAGTATGGAGGGGAACGATCATTTGAGCCCAGAAACCCTAGCATGCTAGATAAACACCACTCTAATCGCCAGTATTATAATGAAACCTCTCTCTCCCCGTGGTTTTACCCTTTTGAGTTTTTCACGTAATTATCTGTGTATGCGGTGAATTTTATGTGATTTGCTTTCATCTCCACAAATCTGGTGCGTGAATTAATTCCCTAGGAATTACCCACATCATTCTCACTATTCAAAGCCAAAATGTAGCCAACTTAAGAAAGAAATGTCAAACTCCCTTCTCATTTTAATATCTAAAATGGAAACACGAACAACAGACTATAATATGTCAGATTCGAAACATACTTTATTCTTCGTTCAATATTATGTAATAGAGTCAATAATGCAGTTGAAAATCGATCCACAGGTGCAGTACTTATCATCAATAATCACCTGATCTTTCAATGTTCTTTTCTATACTCATTTAGGGAACATGGACACTTCAACATGGAGTCGTGCCATCTCAGATACATGTTTTGGACACCTGCGTCAGACACGTGTCAAACACAATACTTCATTTTAATGTATTTTTCAAATTCTGTTGCATGTCCATGTTTCCATGTGAGCACATGTTGCCGTGTCTGGGTCAATGCAACAAAGATGTTCATTGTCATGACACCTCACAAACACATGCTAGCATTTGAGATTGGTATACCAGAATCAAGCCCTTTGAAAATAAAGACGTCCTCCAGTCTACCCTTCCTTGAAATGTGACAGTGCATTCAATACAATTAGATATGAGAATAGGCTACCTAATGGACAAAAACTCTCAGATAACTCCCAGGGTAAACTCCCAGATAAACTCTCATAATATTGCCTTTACAAATCAGATTTCTGCTAATATGATAAATAAAAAAAGAGAATCTGTAAGAATTTCTAAAATAATCAACAGAAAACAAGATGGTTAACAACTTTTCAAACAGAAAGATATGTGGAGACAATATAATTCTGTTGCATGACTGAAAGCAAAGTCCAAAACTTGGCAAGGCATCATTGTTTTAGCTAAGTTTTTGTTTGCATGCTTTCACGTTTCCAACATTCAGGTAGCATCATGTTTCACTTGTCAAATAAATACCCACATGCCACATAATATGTTTCATTTCTTTTGACCAACTAGGTATAGCAACCTTCTATCTAAACATCATTCTTCACAGAAGGGTAAACCAAAAATTACAGAAATAAGCAACAATGAGCAAACAAGCTAACAAGAATTTGCAAACACGATTAACAAGAATGGAGACTAACCTTGATTAGAACCCGATCATTTAGAGGCCTGAGATCCTTAACATCTTCTGTCTCAAGAATGCCCACAACATCCTCCTCCTTCAGAATAAGATGATTAGATCCGTTGAATTCCAATTCTGTCCCTGCATACTTGGAATACACAACTTGTTCTCCAGTCTACATTCATAAAAATTCAAATTTTATGAGCGCAACATATGCAAATAAAAACAACTAGAACACCAAAACAACCAAACAAGAACTATGTTGAACTTCAAGACACCCTCCAACGGGGCAGTGGCGCCCGAATAACATCTTAATAGATACACGAAAAGTCTGAGAAAAATAATTATACCATACGAAAAAGATCCTTTTAATTTCCACAAAACGTTACCTTGAGACAGATCTCTACTTTGTTCTCCCCAACAGTTTTGCCTTCACCAACAGCAACAACCTCACCTGCCTGAGGTTAGTCTGTGCAGTGGTCGGAAGCAATATACCACCTGTAGTTTTTTCTTCAGAAGTTTTTTATTTGACCAATACCCTATCACCAAGGGGCTTGATGGAGGTGTACTGCATAGTTCATTAACTTAGTCAATACAGCTTCCATAATAAAATTCAGTTACAATATGCTCTTCACTAACTATGCCACAAATCTATAAACTGGATGCCCACATGCAATATTCTTCAGCAATAAATTTCTTCATAAGTTCACCAACAAGAAAAGATATCGTGCAAGTTCTTCAGAGCCTCATACATACAAATATACCAGTAGTACTCTGAATTATTATTGCTAACGCTATGTATATTACTTTTACTATTTTCAACCATTCTAGCACACAACATTGGACAGTTCAATTCTCACATTGCAAGGTATACATGCTGATTTCACAACTTATTTGTGCTAAGCCAAAATATCCATATATTTCTCCAAGATTCTTGATTTAATGTTGCTGCCAGTCATTGACATTGCAAAATAAATGTTTCATATCTCTAATTCTGCATTCTTTCCATTGCCAAAATTTCCAGTACATTGTCACTGAAAGCACACTCCCAAAAGCCAAGCGGCAACTATAACATTTGTTGGGGTTGAGGAGCAAGGTATGTTCTGATCAATTCAAGTCTCAATTGAAGTCAATATGTAAGATGTATACCTTCGGGGCAACAACGGTGGCAGCCTTGATAGCAAGGCCTCTAAAGGACCTGCGGTCAACACCGAGTCCATAGGCTCCAACTGAGGATGTGACAGCGAATGTGGGTAGCGAGGGACGAAGTCCACTGAAAGAAGGGAGGCCCCCTTTCCCGCCACTAGTGATCCAGAGAGATGAAAGGTTCCCATTGATGAATCAAACTGCAATGAAACTATAAGCTAAAGATTAGACCACAATGAGATTTATATTCAAAACTGACCTAATGGAGGTTTTTCTCCCCCGACTCCTTCACAAATTGCGTCTCTCTGTAACCCAACCGCCCCCCGCCCCCCACCGCCCCCCCTGCTCTGATCCACCGCCTGCCAGTTCCCCCCTCTTGCTCTCGGCGGCGGCGGCGGTGGCCGGTTTCCGACCGAGGGCGGTATACTAGTTTACATTGAAGAGGGGAGTCTAAAAGCCGAATAGAGAAATTTTTTTGCAAACAATTATCGATTATTAGACAGAGAAATGTTTAAGCACAGAAAATAATGAAAAAAAATCAAAAGATAATTAATAACAGAAATAAATATTTGCAAAACCGAGAACTCTTGTTGAGAGAAAGCAAGCAACAAATAAATCATTTCCAAACACAATCACAGAATGCAGGAAAAAGAGCTTCACAATCAAAAGGTTATTATTAAATAGATTTTACAACGAAAACAATGAATTGGGAAAACCGAAGATTTCAAATATATAGAAATTTGAAGAATTTACTCTGAAATGAACAGATAAGCCAAAAATTAGTAGAAGGAACCAAAAGAAATGAGAGGAAATACACCAATACATTAAGAAAACAAATAACAGAGAATTTTCGATCAAAATCTCACCTTTAGGTTACTTGCTTTAGTGAGAAGACAAGCCCCAACGACCAAATACAGATCTCGCGAGAACGTTAGTGAGATCCATTGCAAAGCCGTTGGCGGCTTTATCTAAGTTTTGGCGTATGATGTTCTTTCTCTTCTTTTAACTATTCTTGTCCTGCCCTCAAGTCTGGTGTAGAAAACAATGTAATATTTACATAATGGGCCCGATTGGGTGCTCGTTAGAGAAATAAACTGGTTCATGATAGACAACATAGGCGAATCTATTTGTCCAAAGAGCGAAGGATGCTTCTAGAAATGGTCTTTTAAAGCTCGGGAGAAAAGACACGGGGATTGGTCCACTTGACCCGGGTCGGGTTTGGAACACCTTGAAACCTGATCCATAAGACCAAGCTAATTTCACTTTTTTTTTTTCCCCTTTTTCTTTTCCCTTTCCTTTTTTCTAATATTTTCATCAGTTCATTTTCTTTTTACTAGTAATAAAATTCGAATAAGGACCGTTTTTGTAGGTTATGAAATTCAAAACTTCAACCTTGCACTTCAAAACTGGAGTTTCAAACTGAAATACTAAGAAATATGATATTGAAAAAATTGATGGTGGTCGTCGCATAATTTAACTAAAAAGATAAGGGCACCAATTTTAAGAAAAGAAAGAAAATGTAGACACTGGATTTAGTTTATTTATATCAAGATGTTCGAGTTTCTAAAAGCACTTGTTCTAGTCTAATTTCTCAAGTACTTGGGTTTTTCCCCTCTGTTACACGCGTTTATCAATTATGAGAGTAAATTTCTCTGTTCGAAAAATTATAATGATGATATGAGTCAAGGTAAACAGTTTTATTATAAAAAGAAAAAAAAATAATATAGTGATCTCGCTCATTTGGTTGCAAAATAGTTAACCTTACTAACCATTCCAAACATTCAAAAAGCAGATGTTGAGGATAATGTTGAGATTTGAGTCGGACAAATAGTCCCACATCGGCTAGACATGGGGATGGTCATGAGTTTAAAAAGATTTGGGTTACTCCATCTAGAAAGTTAGTGTTTTGAAATGGTGCCCCGAATTCTTACAAATGGTATCACGTAAGTCGTGCGTGACTCTAACATAATCATCTCCCAGGCCTATCGAGCTGACACCACAACAAAACCACTCTCTATAAGAGGATCATCACACACCACAACAAAACCAATACATATATATGCAAGAAAACTAGGTGAAAAAAATTGAATTTATTTATATATATCACTTTAAATTAGAAAACCTCAACTTTGAGCACAATATATCACTACCCTACATTTAGTTTATGTACATTAAATTTGCGCCAAACTGCTACACATTTGCAGATGCCTGCCAATCTCATCTTGAGTAGAGACACCTCCTCATGATCAGAGTTTTGATATGGTGAGAATATGAGACCAGAGATTTTGTTTCGTCCGCATGTTGACACAATGAATCAGCCCTGAGAAAATGAGACCTGCAAACAGAGACAGATTTTGTTGCAAAGCACATGTCATCAAGTGGTAACAAAGATGTCATGGATTAAATCCGCATAACATGCTGATTTAAATCAGATATTCTTGGATTTATCTTGGGTGCAGAGATATCTTTCGCGCAAGAATATTGCTTCATAGCGCATGCATGTGTATGTGAATGAGCGTGCATGCTGGACCTACCAAATTAAGAATAAGGTAGTTCATGTTAGGAACAAATGATCATGGTCATAAACACTTGTGCACCAGTTCAGATCCACTTAGGCTCATGCAGGGCCGGTTCTGGAAAATCCAATGCACTGGGTAAAATTTTAAATTGTGCCCATAAACACACTAATCACAGTTACGTCAAAGCAAATTCCTTTTCTAAAATCTCACACATAAGGTTAGAATCTATAGCAATACAATCAACAATCAAGCATGAAATAATATTGAACTTTAAGAATTTAACTAAATAACTAATGAATAAAGAATAATTATGCCTGATTTTGAGCTTCGTTTCTTCATCTTCAAACTTCTATGTTCCATGATTAAGTAGCATCAAACTCTATAAAAAAAATTACTTTAATTAGTGAATAAGTCAAAAAAAAAAAAATATAATATAATTAGTGAAACGTGAAAAGATTTGTCTTTATTTGAAAATTCTCTACATATACTCTAAATTACTCAGTTAAAACTCAAGGGTTCTGCTCAGGAAATAGCCATGACGGATAGTGTTAATCAACCACATAATATATTTTAAAGATTTAGCGATTATCGGTAGATATAAGCCAAAATTTGCTAAAAAATGCATTCATACCAGGAGTCGAGTAGCTTGACCATCCAACACCATAGACAAACATTCATATTAAGCATATATTTATATTTGATGGTTCAACGTAACAAACAATACAAGGTATTCTTCAGTTCATGAAGAGGCAAGTGCTGGCAAATTATATCTATTTTCTAAACATTCATTCTATTTTCTTCAAAATTATATGAAAAGCCTAAAATTCAACTGCAATCAACCCTACTAAGATCAACTTCTAACTTGGCATACATCCTCGATAGCAATTGAAGACAAGTTGCTTATATAACATTGAAAAAAATAGATGAAAAACCTAGCAATATGCGCACACAAACACATCAAAATTCAACAACTATTGATCATGTAAACAAAAATCAACGGAGAGCATATACCAAGAGGCCGGAGGTGAAGACGGTGGCGCGACGTAGGAGGTTAGGCCTCTGGAGGGGTCGACATGGGAAAGGAGAGGTGGGCGCCGGCAAAGGAGTTGGTGGCCTGAAGGTCAGCGGTGGCTGGTAAGAACTACTGCTTATCCAAGCACCAAAAGTAGTATACGAACTATTACTTATCCAATCCATTCAGTAAATTAATCTAAACACAAAACTTAGATCCCAAACTTACTGTATCACTAAAAAAACACTAAAGAGAATAAAATTCCAACAAATCACTAAGAGAAAAAATTCCAACAGCATAACACCCTCTTAGTCAATTCTACAAACATCTTGTGAGTAAACAATTTAAGAAAAGAGCAAAACAAATATAAAATTGATATTACCATCAGCATTACGTAACCCTACAATCAATTTCCCCAAAATGACTGAAAGCCACCAAAAGCAACATGATTTGGTGCAGCACATTCAATCAAATACCAACGAGGAGAATAATTACCATATAACCTCACAATCCACCTAAGCTCAACTAATCCGATTAACATCAGACCATGAATTAAATCAACACCCAGATTCAATATCAGCTCGCTCATCCAGACAAATGAACAAATGGGTTATGAGCAAACAAAAAGAAAAGGGATCAAAATAGGGTAAAATGATTACTGACCTCCTCCTTTCGAGTGAAGTAACGATTGTCCGCCTTGTCCACGCTAGCTAGGGTTTTCCACTGAAGAAACCCTTGAGCCTCGAGAAAATTTCGACATTTTTCTCTCTTTCAAGCAATCACGGCTTCGTGTATGAGCGAATTGAGTGTGACTGTGTGAGTGAGAGGCTTTTTACATTTGGATCCGAAATATATAGTACTATAAAACAATGAAAAAAGTGGGCCCCTCCTGAGTTTGGGCCTTGGGCTTGTCCCCTGGTCGACCTGGTCCAGGGCCGGGCCCTGTCAAGTTACATAAATTTTGTTGCCAAGATAGTTTTCATATAACTCCAATATATCTAATAAACTTGAAACATAGGGCCTGTTTGGTTAAGGGTGGAAGGGAGGAAGTGAAGAAGTGAGGAGTGGTAATAGTTCCATTTGGAACTTGGGAATTGGTTAGTAAGTTTTTCGGTGTTTGGATGTTGTTGGGAAGTGTGGTTAAAAAAGTGTTATGTCTTTTCCAGTGTTTGGATGATAATGTGAAAGTGGAAGTGGAAAAGTTGATCACAAAGTTGACCGCAAAATAATATTAAAATAAAATTAATTAAGAAAAATAAAATTTGGACTGTAATTAGAATGCAGTGAGATTTATATGAGCAAAAAATTAACTGTTTTGTACTACAACTTATTACAAATGAGATTACTGACCACAAAATTAACTGTAGCACTCTGGAAGTGAGGAAAAGATTGTGTAAAAGAGAAAAGAGAAAAGGAAAAGACCTTTTTCCATTTTCTTTTTCGGTGTTTGGATGAACAGCGGAAATGAGAAAAGACAGTTCCCACTTCCTTACTTCCACCCAATTCCTTAAATTAATACATACGATAAGACATAGAAAAAGCTACTTCCAAGTTCCAAGAGGATATGAAAGCAGATCCTTCCATTGAAATTCGATCAGGCACTAACTTTCATTCAGTTAATCCACAATATTTTAAGTGCCGAAACAAAAAATCAAATGTATTTCAATTTTCTTTAATATGCATCAAGTTACACAACATGGATGGTTGAAAGTAGCATGTTGGTTGTATCTATGGCTCGGGACATTTCCAAACACTTGTCATATCTA
Source organism: Agave tequilana (assembly GCA_038442645.1). Lineage (NCBI taxonomy): Eukaryota > Viridiplantae > Streptophyta > Magnoliopsida > Asparagales > Asparagaceae > Agave > Agave tequilana. Next base: position 3,079 of record JAVJIF010018096.1, on the reverse strand, counting down.
AACACTTTAAAATCCTCACACAAGATTATCTTGGGTCTCAAATATTCAAGAATTCAAAACTTTAACTTGCTATTTTTAGGGTGCCTTCTTAATGCATAGGCAGAAGAATTAAAATAGCTCTGGGACTCTAAAAAATGTAAACCAACATGCATACATTTATTCTTTTGAGAGGAGAACCCACATGCATACATAATATCTTCAATTTGGTTTTCTATGATTGAATTTGAACTGAAGGATTTTCTTCCATATGCTTCATAAGGAGCCAAGTCTATCTCATAAGCTAGTTACTGGATTATAAACTCACGTCTCGGTGTAATTTGAAATGATCCCATCAGAACTGTTAGTCAATTTTGGCATCATACTCTGATTATCCAAGCTCGATCATATCAGCAGGCATCCTCTAGAGGCCTAGATTTTAAGTGTTCCTGTCTTCCATAACATACAGGCGTAGGCTAACAGCAATCCTGCCTGCCACAACACATAGAGACCAGGTTGATTATGTAGTCATGTTTGAATTCATAGCTAAAGATTAGATAACTAACATCATTGGAAACCAGCATGCACATTGAATGTGTCACCCAAGGATGCATTCACTTGAGCAGTACAACTACGAGTTTCCTAAACGTGGTTGAGCGTGCGTATCTTGAGTTGAGTAGCCCTGCAAAAAGTTCAAAGAATGAGTGATATCTTGGGTGCTAGTTTCAAGTAATTGGTATTGGAATTTATGATAACATAGGATTTGCATTACCTGAAGAATGCTTCCATGGAATGATTGTTGATGAAGATCGGGAGTAGGAGAGTTCTGCGTGATAAGCAATTACTATCAACTGCACATATATTATGCTAGAATATTTTCCAAAATGCATTTAAGCAAAAGTTTTACCTGAGTAAGCTGAGTCTGCTATGAAACCCTTGATGTTGAGCATTCAAAACACCTGGAACATGCACCGAGGCAAGTGAGGTAGACTTGGGTTATTATCACTTTAAGTCCCAGTCTCAGACTTTGCCCATTCTCCACCTCTTCAAGAAATTACATCCTGGAGCTCTTGGATGTTTTAACATCAAGTACTTTGATTACATGGCCACATTGTACTCCAACAAATTCAAACTTTTTGCAACTGCAAGCAACAGTCATGTCAGCAGAGTCAAGCCTAGCTAACATAGTTTTCTTTAGATTCTCACACCAACAATAATTTTATATTCTGTAACTGTCCCAACCTCACCACAACTATTACAACATACAATCCAATAATACATCAAACCCCTTCGGAATATTTCAAACATAGTAGGTGTTCACATATTAGCAGCTTGCCAACATCTTTGGAGGAGGTATTCTGGGGAAACTTTGACTGGCATGGAAATCAGCATGTCGTTCTGCATACCGATGAGCAATACCCTTTCATAATGCTAAAGAAAGACGAGATCTCGTTGTAGGACCCAAGTACTTCTTTAGCTCACCACTCCACTTTCGCTTTGTAATGCAATTCTCATGTCGGCACAAAATGTTTGTCGTCCATATGCAGAAGCACAGTTCTCCCTGTCTTCAAGTAACTTTGCCAACCATTCATTGTTTCCAAGATCATATTTAGTTAACATTGTTCGCCATGCTATTTAAGAACTCATCCTCGTCCTCATTGTCATACAAACATCTGCCCAAATCCTTTGCAAAAGTTTTTAAATTTGGATGAAGGTGCTTGATAGAATTTTGATGTACCTGCCACACACATGGCAATGACTTGTGCTGGCCAGATAGCAGCACCAATGCTTCTCTTAATGCCACAGACTGATCTGTTCAGAATTGTCTTTGGTTGCTTTCCACCCATAGCAATCTTGAAAGTGTTAAACAACCATTTGAAGGATTCCACTGTCTCATCATATAGCAAAGCAGCACTCAAATAATAGGTTGCTTGTGATGATTCACACCAATAAAATAGTGCAAAATGGCCTTCCACATCCATTTGCTTTGTAAGTGCTCTCCAAACATACTACACCAAAGCAGCTAAAGGCCTTCATCGAATTAGCATCCGCCCAGAAAATGTGGTCAGTTTATCATCTTCATCAACCTGTATCACATAAAAGAAAGTTCTGTCATCAGTTGCATACTGTGCGGGTATTTTAATACAGCCTCAGCGTCTCCTAGCTGCATGGTCTTCATTCGGTTTGCTCGGATAGAACTCTGAAATCAATAGGAAGGAAGCTAACATTTCGAAAACCTCCCACTTTTTGATCTGAAGACTCGAGGGTCACGTTTGGTGTTCCCAGGTCATCAGAAAATTCACCTTCATGTGTATTAACCTCAGTTAATATCCTTTGTGACGTTAGCAAATGTGTTGCTGAAGGAGATGCAGGCTGATGGTTATGGTCAGTATAAATTCAGCCATGTAACATGTACCACCCTTTGTAAGTTTGATGACCATACGTGCAGGGCATCTAATTCTTGTCTCAGCCCTCGGTTTCATCACTTCCTTTGCTCCTTTTTTGTTTTCCTGGCGAAAGCCTTCTCTGGAGCATACAAATATTCTTGATCTAGTAACATTCAGGAAGTTTTACCTGTCCAACTCTTTCGCACACTAAAACAACTATTCCAGCATATTTGTTGTACAATTCATATGCCTCGTCTTCATTTTCAAATTCCATGCCTACTTCTGGCACCACTTTGAGTTTCCAACATCTTCAACTGAATCATTGAACTCGATTATTTCTCTCAGCTTTCCCTGTTTATTCAATCTAAAATGATTCATATGGTCAAAAGCAGTCATAATCCAATATTGTGAGAACTGAACATGGTAGGAAGAAAGCTTCTTCAAGACATCAAAGAAAACAAGTTCACTGTTGGCGGTCACGGTTTGTATCCTTGGTGTTTTGTTAAATTTTTGCCCCTAAACCTTAGCTTAGTTGGTAGAGTGTTGGGGATGAGTGATGGGATGGTCCTAGAATTCAAGTCCAGGTTACAACCTTACTTCCAAAATAAATAAATGCATAAATTCACTATTACAAATTACAGGTCACGTAGTGTCACTAATATTTAGATTAAGAATGAAATTCCAATGCACAAGGCTCCTGCCATTGCAGGTCAGGG